>DWHP01003167.1:0-13656 GCA_018247895.1 Parnassius honrathi
CGCTGTAAATACAACAGAACGCGAGTAACCCAGGTTCGTTCCCCGCTGGCACCAATAAAATTGTTAATTGCAGTTTTAAGTGCTGATTTACCACATGCTCGGCGATGAAGGAAAACATCGTGAGGAAATCTGTAAGTCTGAGGAATAAGAAAAAGAAATATTCCGAAGACATGTGGAGTTCGCCAACACGCAATGGGACAGCGCGACGGACACTTCCTTGTCCTAAAACCCTCTCAGAAATGGGGGGAGGCGTGTGCCCAGCAGTGGGACATATATAGGCTGTAACTTTACATTTACTTTACTTTACGTTCGTAGTATGACCCCGTCACATTTACACACAGTTGTAACGCGAAGGACTAAATTACATGGAAACACCAAAGCACGCAAACCAACAGCAACACTATCCACCACAGAGCTACCTCTCAGTAAAACCTTGCATCTCCATGCAATTCCTTGCATGCTCCAAAAGAAACATCGCAACGGACAGAACAACGGCACTATCTTAGCACTACTACTTCGTAGACCGACTAAAGCGGAACCTGTCGCGCACCCAAATCATAAATAAGACACGTTGAATTCTGAACCTTACATCAGTCATGGTTATACATTGTATTACCGAAATTGAACACTTTTATAAAAAATACTCTATTAGCTATAATATCTTTTCGGTTATCGGCCATATAGCTTGAAGAACCGACAACCGTTGGGGAAAAAAGGTTCTCGAGCGGCAGCCTCGTACTGGTAGGCGAAGTGTAGGGCGATCCCCCACTAGATAGATTGACGACCTGGTAAGACATGCAGGAAGTCGATGGATGCAGGTGGCTCAGGACCGCGCTTTGTGGCATACCCTGGGGGAGGCCTATGTTCAGCAGTGGACTTATGAAGGATTGTAATGATGATGATGATGATGAAGTAATTAAAATTTAAAATGTTTTGAGTATGAAACAACTCTATTGTTTATTATATAATGTTTCATATGTATAATTATTTTGAACATTCATGAAATTTTACAAAAGGCCACTAGAATACAAAAAGAATAAATTACATTTTATAAACATGTTTTGGCTCTAGTTCTAATATAAATTAATATCGATTACAAGTTATGTTTTTAAAATCTTAAGGCTCCGACTACAAGCAACCGAATCTCCCCGGTCCGGAAAAAAACTAAGTTCAATATGCTACTTACCAACCGACTACACGCGATTCGCTTGAATCCGGAAAGAAACTTGTTTTGTCGACCGCTAGCTAGTACTTACGTTAGTTAGTTTTCGCTTCACTTTTTTAAATAGAAACATTGTCTTTAGTTGAGATTTAAAGTTTAGCTGTTACCATTATTAAAAAGGAACAAATACAAATATACTGGTATACTTTACTTCGCATTCACTGTTCCTCGATAAGCCTTTTGATATTTCATTATGGTCGTCCTAGCTCTATGACTAGTATGCTACATTACCTACATTAGTAATTTTCTCTCAGTAATTAAGCATTTGTGATATAGTGTTATTGTTCCGTCTTTCCAGTTGTGACTCTGTCATAACACGGAATGGTCAAATTCATACAACTGCATATGTACGTTATTGAACGACGGCATCTCTTGTGCCGAAAAATATGGATGTCCGAAAAAACCCAAGCACGGTTGCTTTGTGTTAATAATCGGGATCATATTTATGATTAATTTATTATTGATGAGGATTGAATGTAGTAGATGCAGGAGAATTCAAATGTTTTCTTATGCGCCGGGTCAAATCCGAGCTAGTAGCCGGGCTTTTAGCGGATCCGTGAGATTTCGGATGTACTGTTGTCTGAGCCCAAATATTTTGTATTAATACATCGGCTAATTAAGAGGATGTCACGGGGCAGCTTTAGACCATACATACGTATTTCTCTGTTTTCTCTCTGGATAACGTATGTAACTAGAGCAAAATTTTGTTTACAATGCGGTCTGTATCTACCACTGCTGTGTTCCTAAATTTATTTTTTTCTTAAATTGATTCAATAATTAAGAACCTTCCAAAATTACTAAAACTTTCAAGTTATACCGCTCATATTAGACAAATGTAACGAACTAATAAGTTAAAGAAAAACGTAGACAGCCACAATCCTTCCACTATTGTTCTAGAAAATATTGGTCCAGTTTTGAAAGAGGAAAGGGGTCTGTAAAGGGTGATGATTTCGTACATTTTTAATAGGTATATCAAAGAGATATAACATCGGCAGTTGCCTCTCTCGATTGTCTAGCTAGGTCGTCAAGGCACAGCCCGACAGCATTAGATCGTTAAATCTTATTCTTCCAGTTTCTTGGGGTTCAGATATCTTACTAATATTATTAATATTTATTTGTTTCAGTTTTCGGTCGAAAGTAATTATGGTAAAAGAAATATTTCTGGCTCCCGCCCACGTCACTGTATCCTTTACACAAAAGTGAAGATTCAAAATGATGTTAATCAACAATTTATGTTCCTGTTATGGTTTAATTTTAAAAAGATTAAATTTGTGTTATGTATAGTTACAAATTAATACAATATATATTAAATGCTATGACTGTAATGAGCATTTTTTGCCCACAACATCCCCTGAATATTAGTTAGTAACATAACAACAGTCACTATTTTATCTTTATTTTTCATTTTTCATGTTTAATCCTAGTTAGACCACCCATCATATTAAATTCTATTTATCTGTCCGCTAGTAACAGTTTTTAGCGTATTCATTATTAATTCCGCACTACAGCAATATCAAAGGCGCGAGACTTCTGTAAAGATAGCACACGCTGCGTGCCTGTGTGGTAACAGTGTAAAATAATTAATTACCGCAACCACATCTCATCTCCTGAACGTTGCACTAGTTAACTATGAAAAATACCATAAAATGTTTATTAAGGTTATTAAGTACTGATGTAAAATACTCAACTGTCGACGGAAAGCAGTCGGAGAGAATGGAAGCTGAATAGTATTTTTGCAACAATCAGGTTATCTTCTTTTCAAACATATTTCTAATTTTACAAAAAAATACATATTTACTAGAAGTAAGTATGTCATGCCCTGAAAGTAACAACATAGATACATGTTATATATTTTATATGTGGTAGAGCCACGCTGCAGTTATATTAGTAGTATAGTAGTAGCACGAATGGTCGACTCGACCGGGGAAGGACCACGCCCACACAGAATACCTACTGTGTTTCGTATTGTAAATGTAGAGAACCGGAGACCCTTTTTACTGGAAACGAGGCATTCTATCTTAGTCCTCACGGGTAATAACGCATCTGCAGTTTGATTCGCAATCGAGGATAGATGTAGATGTATATGGGCCACAGCAACCACCTACCATCAGGTAAACTGTGTGCTCGTTTGTCACCCTATCCTATGAAAAATATATTGCGCCAAATAATTACATGGTTAAAGGCGTGAAATAATTTTCTTGGAAACTGCCGGACCTAAATTTTTCAACGGTGACGCTGCTGTCACTAAGCCACAACGATGCACTCACGAACATTGGTGTATCAACGAACTAAGTCTAAATCTAAAATATCTAGCCTAAATAGCGCTTGGAAGATTTTGAATAACTTTGAAATTGATCTACAACTTCCGAAGGTGCTATATAACATGGAAGCGTTTGAACTACTTGCTCCTTTTTCTACGATCGCTATTTCATCATTTCAAAAAAACTACATTTAAAAAAGTCAGAATCAGAGTAGGTCAAGGAACTTGACAGTATAAATTAAAATTGTTTGGAGTCGTTAAATCACGTGTTTTAATTTGATCAAAATTTGAGACTTTTGATTTGCATTATACATAACACTTATATAGGATATATTAACACTCATAAAAGAAAGAAGGATATGAAATTAAAATTGGAAAACAATGTTCACCAGACGAAATTCGGTCACGGCGACCAAGCTTAGGACAAGATTATAGAGCACGTAAATTACGATTAAAGAGCACAGGTCTCTATTCACTTTGATACATGGGACGGATCCAAGAAATTAACACAGCATCAACGGCTCAACGTGCTTTTCGAGCCACGGGATGAATACCACCAACTTTCTGACTCCAAGCTGAAATACCTAATTTTAGCCTGACCCGGGCTCACATAATCAGCGGTTACGTTTATTTTAATTATAATAAAGTGTTCAGATGTAAGCTTCATTCATTAGTTTTATGTTACACATGCCCGTAATACACGTGACATTGCATTATGAGAGACACGCGATCAACTACAACATAACCAGAATCAAAAAACACAAGTTTTTATACAAATTCAGTTGTTTTTCGAATCCGCAAGGCAACTGGCGGGAATCTTTATCACTAATCAAAGTCGTCAATAGGAAGAGACACTGACAATATTAACTAATTGCTCAGCAAGTGTGCACAATATGGTCACAATATATATAAAACACAAGAAAACAGATGAATAAATAGCTTTTAATAGGAATAATATTACCTTTTGGGATGGGAGAGAGAGGAATGGAAGGATTCCCATTAAAATATTAATTTTGATAGGTATTTATTTTGAAAGAATGCGGGTTAAGAATGGGTGAGTTAACCGTCAAATGCCTTTTGTACGCCGATGATCAAGTCATATTTGCATCGTCTGTGCTCGAGTTGCAAATTATGGTTATACATATCGATGTATAAACCATAATTTGCAACTCGACCGCTTATATCGATAAAAGTTATAATAAGTCTACGTAATAAATATATGTACATTAATAAACAGGTCATTAAAAGAAAGGGGAATGAAAGAGAACGCAAATAAAACGAAAGTTATGGTTTTTGAAAGAGAAGAAAGTAAAACAATATGTGAAATAATAATAGAAGAGGAGTTTGTCGAGCAAGTACATAAGTTTGTATACTAAGGATGTGTTTCGCAGGGATGGGAGACATAATACGAGTGAACGCAGGTAATAGAGTAAATGGGGCTGTACACTCTGTTGTGAAAAGTCAGAATGTGTCAAAAATGCACGTGTAGCAATTCACAATGTTATCTTAGTCTCTACTTTAACGTATGGTAGTGAAAGGTGGGTGTGGCAGAAGAAACATGAGAGTAGATTATACGCAGTAGAAACGCGGTCAGCGCGGTTAAGGAGTACGTTAGGACTGAATCTGAGTGACATGGTGAGAAATTGTGCGATAAGAGAAAATTGTGGTTTGCAAGATGATGTGACTAATATTAAAATAGGAATGCTTTGGATGTTTGGTCACGTAGAAATAATGAATGAGGAAAGAGTGACGAAGCAAATTTATGTTGCCGAAGTGAACGGCAGATTTGGAAAGGGACGTCCTAGGCGAAAGTTTATCGACCCAATTGGCGAGATATTGAAAATGGACTAAATTACGAGTACCATTAACCAACGAGCGTGTGTGTGTGTAGTCTCTGCCTACCCATCTGGGTGACCAGCGGGAGTTTTTATGTAATGTGTGTCATATGATTTTGAAAGCAATGGGTTTAAGGAACCGATTGCTTAATATACAATACTTCAAAATTGCTACATTTTCAGTTTTAACAACGGATATATATATTCTTACGGTTTTTGGGCGCAAGTCGAAAGACAAGAAGAAAGATATGGGCACGAGTGGTCGGCCACATAATCTGATGACGATCTATATTTCGTTTTTACGACATTGATATAATTAGCTATACCTACTAAATATGCATATAGCGCGCACGCTACCAGTTTCAACAATCATTGTGTTGCGTGCGGTGAACTAGTGCGAAACATCGCGATTAATTGCGTGAGTAGGGTAGTATGTGGGCAGAGAGGGTAACGTTGCGGCAGCGAGAAGATTTTTTTAAATAGCGGGTAGTTTTTTCAGTTTTCACGACGAATTCATATTCATAGACGACTTGGACTCCAAAATGTTGATTTTAAAGGGATCGAACCAAAAACAATAGTTTTCAAAAGAGCATGTGGTAAATGGGCCAATCTTAATGGAAACTAGCCATCTGCCTGGTACAGGATTATAGTGTACGAGAGTGTGCGCCAGCACAAGTGATATCTAGGCACGCAGTAGCGTGACAAGCTAAGTTTGAGCAGAATGGCGAGCAGCACCGTGTGTAATGTTGCACGAACCATTTGGAGCCACTTTTAACCCCCTCATAACTCAAAAACTATTTCACATAAACTTGTTAAATTTGACACATATATTGAGATATGCAAGATACATATTATGTACTTAAAATTTCGTAAACACCCCTCAAACGGTTATTTAGATATTAACGTCTAAAAATCGTCATTTTTATCACTATTGTTATAAATAAATTTAAGGGCTGACCATTGAACTTGGCACCCGTTTAGATCTCACTTCTTTTGTCGTTGAAGTCAACAACCAAGGCATATATCGTAATATTGAACTTGGCTCTCATTTTGATGGGATACTCTATTCTTTCACTCTCATAGTCCGAAGAGACGAAAATCTGACACGACCGGAGAGAGATCAGGCGCAGGACCAACAACAGCTTTACGCGCTATCTGAGGTGAAACTAACTTCCTAAATCCGGGCTGCTACACGGAGTTTCTATAAATATAAACCTAATAACTGATGAATGAACTGATACACCACCAATAAGGCTGACTTCCTTGTCAAAAGAAACATTGACTATGTATTTATGAATCCACATTTACTTCTTCATCATTATCGGCCTTTGAAGTCCACAGCCGGACATATGCCTCTTCCGTTGTAGGAAGGCTTTAATCGTCGGGCTTGACAAGCAAGTTCACAATCGAGCACCAAACCTAACTCACCTCGGATTCTGCTGCCCATTGCTAATCATATACGACGTCTGGCCTCGTGAGGCGGTTATACTGCTACTCTATAGGAAGTTTTGAAATATTTTTCGGGTTTCCTATACGCTAGAAGGGACGCTCTCACGCCGCTGCTACGCGGCATTAACTTCCTCGCCTTGTTTAACATAAATTAAAAAAAAAAACTTATTTTTAATATCATATTTAGTGCGGATTATTCTTTCCGCATATATTGTGGATTTGAATTGCGCATGAAATAAATGTTATAGTTTTTGTAACTGCTTATGCCTCACGCCCATTTATAATGTCTACAAAGGCTCGTCAGGGTCACTATGTACAAAACTTGATAAAAAATATCTACTTACAAACGTTATAGTACCTAAGTCTAATTGGAAAATTACTCCGGTTTAAGAAAAATATGAATATTATTGTTAAAATATAATATTAATCTGTCCAATTTTTTTTTAAATTCTAGTTAACATTCCATATGCTAGTGCATATTCCTGGCTTTACAAATGAACGTAGAGTGGGGGAAGTATAGAGGTTCTACACTTCTCAGCATCGCATTTTCTGTGAAAACGATAATTTTAATAATAATAAAACACAGAAGATATGATAGAGCAGGTATTATATAATAATAATAGTACTTTCAGGTGAAGGCTGGTGGCTTTGTACCTACAATTCCTTCCATTTCTTTAATACCCCATTAACTGTGCAGTGCGTTATTTTCGTAGTCATTGGTATCTATTAACCGACTTCAAAGAGGAGGAGGTACTCATTAGATCGTATGTTTTTTTATGTGTTACCTCAGAACTTTTTTGTAGGTGAACTGATTTTGGTGATTTTTTTATTTGAAAGCTGGTGCTTCTCGTGTGGTCCCACATATATTTGATCAAGATCTGACCAGTAGCTTTTGAGTTATCCTTAATAATGCGTATTTAATTGAGTTCGAATACATTGATAAAGTTCTCATTTTATTTGTGTTGAAGTCGGTTGTACAACATTTTAAATTTTACCACTTGTGTTATTTATGTTTTGACGGCTCTGAGACTAATGAGTATCTGACTATGATGTTGCGAAACCTGGACCAATTCAAATTATAGCTAGAATCAATATTAAAGCTACATTAATAAATTATAAGTTTTTGTTTTTATACGTGGTAGACGCTGCAGCTATATAATGGTTGTAGCACGAATGGGTCGGATCGACCGGGGAAGGACCACGCTCTTACAGGATACCAGCGTAAAATAGCAGCTAAAGACTGCTGTGTTTCGTATGGTGAGTGTAGAGATCCGGAGACCCTTTTTTACTGGAAATGAAGCATTCCATCTAAGTCATCTGGGGTGACAACGCATCTGCGTTTTGATTCTTAATCGAGGATAAATGTAGATTTCTACGGGCCACAGCATCCACCTACCATCACATGGAGTGCGTGCTCGTTTGTCACCCCTATTCTGTAAAAAAAAAGTTATTTGGGGAATACATTGTGTCCTCCTCCAAATTGATGACGATTTTGTCAAATTTTTACTGGTATTATCAGTGTACATGAGAATGAGAAGAGCTTTATCCTTACTCTTCTTTTTGTCCTATCCCGAGCAGAGGCTGCAACGAAGCGGTGATGCTGCGGATGTATGTGAAAGCGTCGCCATGGCCTAGCCACTAAAATTAGGGGTGGGCTTATGCCTATATATATTAAAGGGTAGGCTCGACCAAGGAAATAGTACGCACTCGTAGAAAACCTACCTTAAATTGTAATATAGTGCTGGTGCGTTTTGTCTGGTGAAGCGTGGGAATCTTTTTATTGACAGACTTTTTGTTATAACGCATCTGCACTTAATACCTAATTGAGTAAAGATAACTTAAGTCTTAGCATCCACTTACCCACAGACAAATAGCACTTACGATAAGGTCATCCGTACCGCCGTTTTTCACAAACACGAAATTAAAACGAAATGGATAAAACTTCTATCAATACATAGTTATATTACAGCCTGATAGATCTTCGCCCTGCGGTATTAGATGCTTAACCAAGTGGACAATTCCGAACAAGCGGAAACTATGCGTAAACGCGGATGCACTAGGAATAATACTAATTTTACGCATTTTATCGTATTTAATTTTAGGACGCTTGGCCACAGAGGGACTGAAGTGTTTGACATCCTGATATTATATATAGTTAACGAAGGCTACCTTCATCTCTTAATTATTAATTTCTGGTCAGATCTACGCAGAACGGGCTTACAGTATCTTAAAGTCTTGTAGCAGCATTGAGTTTGGATTTCATTTTATAAATTATGGAATTCCAGACAGGTTAAACCACATGGCAGCAACCACCCATGTACTCCATTCAAATTAGATGGTTTTAATCTTAATATCCCCGTGAATCATCCTTGGTAGAAATTGGTGTTCTTTGGCGAGGATTTAAGATAAATCTGATATAATTTGTTGTTTGGACGATCCTGAACATGTTGAAATGCTGAATATGGAATTACAGAATATAATACATAGAATTCCAGGCGCCGCGATGATTCACATATTTTTGATGGGCCTATGTACGAGAAACTACATTCACAATCAAGCTTGTACACTCCTGCATCTTTTAGAGTGTACAAATATTATACTTTGTGGATGGTAAAAACTGACCAATCTTCTTCTGCGGCTTGTAGTATGTGGAAGCCCGCTTCAAGATTTTGTCAATCTTGTCTGTGACTCCTCTAACAGTCTGGGTTAATACAGCAGACACATGCTCGACTGTGGCTATGTTCACTCGATCATTGCGACGTAGACGAAGGATCTGAAACTTGTTGTTGTTCAAAACTTGCTAGACGTTCTGGAGCTTGCTGGCTAGGTGCAACCAAGATTTTCTTACGGTAGCTAACTGTGAATGGTGTAAAGGATGGTATTTTTTCTACGCACAGTATGGCTGATGGTGTTATTAGGATTTCGATTGACTAAAACATACACTGGAAGCCGAATTGAATTTTAGAGTTTATGGAGTTAAGGTGGACTAAGAATGCGGTAACTTTTTCTGAAGTAAGTGTTGAATACGTACCGCTTGTGGAATCTTGAAGAGATTTCTCTTCACAGTTCTTCATAAATATATCGTCCTCCCACAATAGATAGCCACTTCTGAGGCTATGTCTGAGTAATAAGCAACCTATATTTTAAATAATATATTGCACAATGTTATATTTATAAATTTGAAAAAAATTTCCCGCTGGTTTTCTCGTTAGTTCTTCCCTGGAAAAAGTTTTTTTTTCTGAACCAGTGTTAGGACTTTCTTAAATTAAAAAACTATTCTTTTATATTCTAAGAAACAAGAATAAAATTAATTTCATCAAATGTTTATCATTTTGCTTTATAAAAATATTGTTGGAGAAGTTTTTTATCCTTTGTAAATCTACGAAATATAACATAACATTTAAATCCAAGATGTATGTTCAGGCCCACCTTTACCTACTTTAATAATAAATTGCCATTATTGTTAGAAAAAAAATTACGGCAAATCAAAACTGTTTAAAAGAAAATTTAAATCATATTATTTGTTCAATCAACCATTCTTATTGTAAATAGTACTAATAGAATGTAGTAACTTAATATTAATACATACATTTTTGTCTAGAAGACGCCTCTATAGCGTAGATAAGAGGTTTGCATGCAAGGACTGTACTCTAATATAACATAAATTAGGTTAATAAATTTAAAAAAGAAACATTTAGTAGAATATTCTTCCTCTTCATTATCAGCCCGAAAAAAGCCACTGCTGGACATGGGTCTCTCCCATTACCGTGAGGATTTGCATTATCATCGCTTGGCAGGCAGAAAGACGTTCGCAGTATCGCCTAAGACTCCGCTATCTGTAGCTGGATTTCATCTATGGCGTAAATCAGATGGTTTCCATCCATGTAGATATAATATAGCCATGAGAGTTTTCTGGCATTTTCCATAGTCGCCTTTTACGATACCCAGGGACTAAATGAAATAAGTTGATGGATCCTCTTACGCCACTATCACTCGAATATTATTATTTTTTATTAAATATTAAAAAGTGGTGATATGGCAATGGGCTTGCCATACAGCTCGAAAACCGACAACCGATGAGAGATTAAAGTTCTCGAGTGGCAGCCTCGTACTCTCAAACGGAGTGTAGAGCGGTCCCTACAAGATGAGGAAGCAGGAAGTATCTACTTCTTGCATGTCGTGTCGTGTCCTTCTTGATAAAGGTGGTACAAGACTAGCCTTGCTAACCATCCTACGGGAGCCAGGAAGTCCCTTTTCTAAAGCCTGAACGTATGCGCCCCACGAATGGTGAGCGGACGCCAACTGTCCCGTTTTATTGAATTTCGGGTAGTAGTGTCTAGAAGTGAACGAACGCACTTTTTGTTTCAGATATGTCAAAGAAGATAAAAAATTAAAAGACAAATGTACGAGTCTCGATTGAGATTGCAAACACGAGAGATTTTCTTACGCTTTTCAGTGGATAAGTATACCACAATATCAAAGTTCTCTAAATATTTGGATACATTAAAAACTTCAACCCCTATTTTACCAGCATTAAGAATTTTTTCTTAATGCTGGTATCATTAATCAAAATAATCCCTGATCAGTGCTATTTACAGGGTCAAAAAAGAACTGGAGAAAAAAGAAATAATTCTTTGTGCATTTCTAGATGTTGAGGCACTTTCGACAGTAGCTCCACATCACTGCTCCTTGGAGGCTTGACATACAAAAATGTTAACTCCACAACCACCAGGAGAGTGCAGTCGATGCTCACAAAACTAGCGCTATTTCAAGCTTCGATTGAGGTTGCAACTACGAGAGGTTGTCCACAAGGAGATGTATCGTCATCCAGTCTTTGAACACTCGTGGTTGATCAATTGTTGTACAAGATGGCAGACCGCATTGTAGTGTCACAAGCACACGGGTTACGCTGATGACCTTGCGGCCATTGTGAGGGGATTTTGCTAAATACCTTGTAATCAATCATACAAAAAGCCTTGAACATTATAAATAACTAGTTTAGGGATAACAGTTTATCAGTAAATGCTCATGAAACTGTTATAATACACTTTACCAAAAAGAGACTGTTGGACAAATTCATTACATCGGAGCGTAATGGTAAACAAGTACCATTCTCCACTAAAGTTGAGTATTTGGGCGTATCAATCGAACAAAAACTAACGTGGAACTCTCACCTTTTCAAAGTATGTCACAAGGCAAATATTGTTTAAGGTACGTGCTGTCATGTGGTTGGGTACAACTGGGGCTTGCGTACCAGTATGATAGTGTTGCATGCCATAATTAATGTCCGGTATACGGCGGGTGATTATTAGCGCCATCTAGCATCAAGTAGCAGATATAGGAGCGTCAGGATCATTCTAGAACTCTTCCACTAGCGCCATCTAGTATCGGATAGAAGAACTAAGCTTTCTAGAAAAGTCTACACTCGAATTTTCTACACCTAGTCGGTCGGGACCAGTATTTGCTGGAGCATTCTAGATGTTTCTGTTGAGAAGGCGACTGGAGCAGCATTGAATTGACGACACAAACGAAGACTTCGGAGCGAAATAAAGTACACTAAAGTGTGATTACTTACTGGTGTGTTTTAAGTTTTAATTGGTGTTCAGTAATTAAAGTGTAAATTTTGGTAATTCAATCGGCAGTTTTTACTATCACGAACCCTAAGCTCGTAACAATGCTATGGCTCTACAGCAGCGTAATGAGGCTGATTATTACATACGGCTTCACTGTTTAGTGTAATATGGACAACTAAAAGATGACTGTGGACAGGCTAAGTAGTCTACGAAGCACTGCCTGTTTAATGGCAACTAGAGCGATGCAATCATTACCTAAAGCGGCTCTTAATGTAATTCTATGTCTAAAGCCCCTAGATCTATATTTAGACAAGGAGGTGAGGGACAGTTTGTACAGGATTAACGCCCAAAATTCCTGCTTGACTCAATGAAGGAAATGCCGACTTTATTCATGATCTCAGATATTATGCGTCCACTATAACCTTTTAATAAAAAGTACTTAGTAGATTTACACAGTGACCATTAATGCAATAGCCAACACTAGTGCTGCTAAGCCCAACATTCAACTCGTCTACATACAAGTTAAAAAGTGTCGGGGAGTTCAGGCTGCCCTGCCACACTCCTCACTCCAACCCGTACCTACCCAACCGTTTCATCTAATAGTCTGGTGGTCATATCAATATTTAAGAATATTTATAATCTCACCAGGCCCACCTGAATTTAGTAGTTTGATCCACAGAATGTCATACCTAACCAAGTCAAACGCCCTGGATAAGTCAAGGAAAGCTACACATAAACTGGTGTCTTTCTGTTTATATAGTACCCGGCATTGATGTACTAATTGTATATATATATATATTAATTGTTTACACCAACACTTTCATTTTTTATTTCATCCCTTAAAACTTTACACGTGTGTAATGTTTCGCTTTATCCATCCGTTTACTGATAATGTGGCAGGACCAAGTGGATGTGGTAAGTAAAACTTTGTAACAAATTTTATAACATCAGTTGCAGAAATATGTAATTGTAATTTTAATCAAGTCACATGGTGATTTGACGAAATGCAACCTTTATACAATTTACCAAATGTTAACCATCATCAAGAAATTCCAAATCTTAATATGTTTGATGTTGAAAACCTATATCTTGCTATTATTGATGATCTAATGAGAGAGTCTGATGAAGAATTGTGGATATTGTTACGAGCTTCAGGTTCGTGACGTCAAAAACTGCCGATTGAATTACCGAAATTAATAATTTAATTGCCGAACACCAATTAAAACTTAAAAGACAGTAGTAATTAATCACACTGATTCACTTTGTTTCGCTCCGAAGCTTCACTTGTATCGCCAAATTCAATACTGCCCCGATCGC
>DWHP01003168.1:0-13655 GCA_018247895.1 Parnassius honrathi
CTCAAACATCATAATTAAAACCATAAACTAACTATTCCACACACGCATAGGTAGATACATTGTAACAGTATCGCTCGGTGACACGACAACTCGGATATTAACTCGGATCAGTCGCTCGACCAATCTGCGTATTGTATGAGGGCAAGAGACAGGCCGCTTGCCCTTGGTAAACAAATCCGAAACAAAACGACTGTTATTATTCTAATTTTTAAGTTTAAAAAGAAATAAATAGCAATATATGATTAAAAATTATTTATATATGAAAAGTAACGAAATCTTTTTGTAAATTTGACGTGGCAGATCTCTTTTTGCATATTGATCAAAATACACTTACCTAGAAAATATATCTTAGCATTTTTTATAACACTGGGAGTTTGGTTTTTCTTTTTTGAACCTTATATTTGATGTTCGATAATTAAGTAAAGATTTTCTAAATTAGTATTAGTAATACGGTCGGTGGTGATTTTTTAACATCAGGTGAACCGTATGCACCTTTGCACCTTTATACAACAACAAAAAAAACCACTTAATCTGTTCAATTCTATACGAAGGGCTAAAGGTTTTTTTAAAAATAGAATATGGGTGACAAAAATCACGCGTTGTACGCGAATATTGGATTAAACCATAAAATCTGTTTTATAATATGCCAACTTTGATTAATTTCTTAGCTTTTCACAATATTCCCTTAGTACGTCACCAGCTTTAAGTGCCGGACGTGCACGTATAAAGCGCTTTTGGCTTCACACCGCTCAAAGGCCTTACATGGAGCAAGTTGGCGTTAGAGCTCATTGTAATTTATGGATGTCCACGTGTTTCGCCCCGCGAATGTTAAGTCCAACGATGAAAGGATTACCGCGGCTTAGTGGTTGGATAGCTCCCTCGGAATCTATTCACGAACGGACGGTGTCCCAGTGTTTGTATGTCAGGTTGATATTAGAGCATAACGAAGTGTTGTTGTATGGTGTAGAATCCTAAAGGTCTGTAATCTGTAGATTTCTGTACAAAACATTACAGTACAATACTTTTTTCAGGCATCAAGGACTAAAAAATTAAGGACATTGGCCCATAGCCCCTATAAAACACTGCTGACCGCTATTTGGGAAACCTTACATCTTTGGCGCATCCCTGTTTCATCGATAATGAAATCGGGGGTGGGGAATGTCTGTTCGTGTTTTGCAGGAACCTGGAATGCGTAAGATTTTATATGCGGTTACCAATTGGACTCCAGTAGCGTTGTTGGCAAGCAGTGCGTTCAAAAGTAGTCGCCTGTATGATATATCCTCACAATATTATTGTGTATCTGTACCATCATCACTAGTTTTGCGATCCATCACAAGTCCAATGGTGAACATAAGCAGAAGCTTGTGCTATGGTCATAAAATACGGTCTTCAGCCACCTGCTATCATCAATTCCTGCATAGGAAAGCCACAACAGGTTGTCATTTCACCTATTTTTTTAAAAATAAGGTGACATACGAATACATAGTCTACTTCATGGTAAGTAGATGCTGTGACCCATAGACATCTACATTTATCCTCGATTAGGAATAAAAATGCAAATGCGTTGTCACCCCTGAGGACTAAGATGGCATGCCTCAATATCAGTAAAAGGTCTTTGATTCTCTATACTCATCATACAAAACACAGCAGCATTAGGCTGCTAATTTACGCTGGTATTATGTGAGAGCGTGGTACTCCCCCGACCTACTCTTGCTGCAACCATAATATAGCTGCAACGTGGCTCTACTACGTAAATCTAGATTGGAGCAGTCCTACCCTTTACATACCTTTACGAGACTGTTGTAATAAGTACAAATAAAATCTTGAAATATGCTGAAGAATATATAAGACAGTTAACTTAATTCAAATTATATTAAATTTTAGTTTTGTATCAGCATTGAATCGTAGTTTGCATGCAAAAATTATCGGTACGCGCTTCCTATTCGATCTTAATTTGGCAAGCATTTCCGTTAGGTAATCATAATCTATAGTTTTTTTATGTGCGGTTTGGTTGTGTAGTATGAGGGTATTGGAATTTAATTCACTTTGTAGAAATTGTATATAATATATTGTTACTTCTAATTATGTCCTTATTTGTCTAAAATTGTCTGAAATATACTCTTCATTTAGTATTAAAGCGATGTCGGAATTGCCATCAATGAATATTTATCGCACTCTTTCAAATTAGTAATAATACTAGTATTTGCATGACTGTCGATCATAGATTTATGTACCATTATAACATGACATATGTTACAACGTCGCGGGCTGTGCCGCCGACTGTACGTTCGCATATTTGTCACCGCCTTAAACGCACTGTAATAAGACAATTTGTGTTCACTACATAGCACAGTCAAGCAGAGGCCATATCTAATGATATCTTCATGAATGTCACCATTGTCCGTGGTGACTTATAGGTAATGTGGCAAGTATTGCTCCGTGATGGGACGGCTTAATGTTCAGTTTAAGACAAAGTTTTGGCCGCGGTACTTCGCTAGCAGCTTAATTGGCTCGCTGATTTGTTATTGAATAACAATTTAGAGCTACTTTGATGTTTCTCTTGACGTGAAACGATGCAAGAGGATTTGCGCAGTGGCCTTGATGGATGAGCGCGAGCCTTGATTTACGACGTGAGTAGGACAATGAGCAAACGAATCAATAATACAAATGTATGGATATTATAAAGTAATATGGCATTTGGGGGAAAAATACGCAACCTTTATCCCAAAATGCCACGCTTGTCTGCACGCGGGGTATACCGCAGATTGAGGGACGAGGCAATCAATGGTAGAAAATCTATTCAAAAATGCGAGAGTATCTTTGAAACTTTTTAGTCTGAGCTTTGAACTTGCCAACTGCTCATAAACTGTAAAGTTAGGTTTAGGCAAATCAAGGGATATGACTTGTGTTCTGCTTACCGTAGACCGTAAGCAGAGAGACCTTAGGGTCCCTCTTTCCTGTTTCTGCCGCCGAGCAGCAGTACCTGCACTACTGCGCTCCGGTTTTTAATGTATATAGTAGAGAGTCAGAATAATTACAAACTGTAAGGCCTTCCATTTTAGTCTTGAAGAGTGACAACGCATATGTAGTACTTTTTGATTAGGAGTTGAGCTGCAGTAGTCACCAGACTACTTCAATTTGAAAAATAGCAAATATTTCAAGTGATATATGCCTTTGGTAAGCCTATATGCTGATTTCATCTATGGGAGAGGCTTATGTTCTGCAGAGTAATTGTGACGGGATGTAACGAAGGATTAGTGATGAATATAGGATATTAAGACCATTACTCCTCGTGCTTCAATCTCATCACGTGGCACTCTTTGTTTGCTGTGGAGGAGGTTTCGACAATGAAATCATTTTCAAATATCTGTCAATAACAGCAGCGTAACGATCAGAGTTTTGGGGTATAGGTAAACTTTCGAAGAAATAAATATATGCTAGCTAACGTGCTTGGCAGTTAGATATGTCTAGAAATAAGTACCGAATATGTTTAACTGTTTCCGTCGATGTACTGTATGTGACATTTTTGAAATGGTTATTCTGACGTACAGGATGTGACATTTTTGAAATGCTTATTCTGACGGAATAGTTATGTGACATTCGCTTAGTCTACTTTCAACACAGGAAAAAACGTGAATATACTAAATTATGTTAAAATTTACTAAAGTTTTGCAACTACACTTTATTGCCTTTAACCTTTGTTTGCCCTGAGATTTGTTAACACGAAGTTAAACTCTTTAAAGTCATCATTATATTTAATATAGTCGTAAAATTCCAGGATCTTCATAACGAAAGAGAAACAATGATATAAAGAATCACCGAAACAGAGTCATAAGTTTAATGAACCTTATAAATATGGTGTTGATATTAATAAAAAAGTATACGGTGAAATCTAGAACAACCTCAATACAATCCTATAGGACAAGTTCCCAGAAGACGTAGGGACAATTCAATGGCTAAAAAACAATTAATACGTAATTAAGGGCCGTATTAAGAGATGGCATGCGACCCGCGCACTGTCGCGCTCATTTTAGGCATAGCGTTGCGGATACGTAATATTAATTGACAATAATATCGACATTATGCTTTATAATATTGGTTTTTGCACTGAATAAAAATGCTATTTGAATGGTAGTTTATTTTATTGAAAACTTTGTAATGTATTTGGGAAGGTTTTGTTATCGAGCCATTTTATAAATGGTGTTCATATATTCTTATATATTTGTTAAAAATTGACCGGTGATCACTAGACACAAACTCACATATTATGAATTAACGCTTAAACATAATTGAATTTATACGCAGTTATAAGTACGTAGAAACCCGTAACCTCTAAGCTACTTAACGCCTCAACAGGCCATAACCTACAAAAGAGCAAAACACATCGCTAATCGAATCCATTCAAAATTCACAATTCGATTTTTGAATAGCCGATAAAATCTGACATTCGAACTGCGTTGCAATTTTGCATACATAAACATCGTAAATCTCATTTAATAAAAATGTGTATCGATATTGAATTTACGATCGATTCATAACAGCACTATGAGCCGTGCCTTATTAAGAGGACATCGCTCGAGTCACGTCCGAAACAATCACATCTTCATTAATTACGGAAGGAATTTTTCTTTAGTTGTTCACTAAACGTGAGCTTTTAGTCGAATAGTATGGCGCCATATTATGTGAGAGCGGAATATTGGAATCATGTATTGTAAAGTGTAGACGATACGTTTATTATATCATGCTTAGTTTTTAAATGTTATATAATAATTTTAACAATTAGTTAATTGATTATACAGTACGTTATGTTTTGGACGTACCTATATAATACAGTTATATAATATTATAGTCTCGCAAATTAGGTAAAGTGTACGCCAAAAGCCGAAGTGTTTAAAATTTGAATAGAGATTTTATATGTAATGTTCATCATAATTTTATTTTCAATTCATTTGTGTTGTTCTTTGTGACGATACAGCGACACGCCTCATTCAATTATTATAGTCTGAGGAATTTTCAAAAAGTATTTTTCTGGTAGTACTTACAATATATGTCCATATACTACTTCGGCTTAGGAAGCGATTTTAGGGCTTTGATAGAATAAAATTTTAATTTCTAGGATCGCTGTCATCGAAATCTATGAATGTAGACTAAATATATATATTATATACTGCCATAAAATACAATTATATCCCGCCAGAATAGACTGTCAATAAATTTTAAATATTTTTATAAAATCTATTCATTTTGCGATTGTTGAATAAACTTTAACAAAATAGTAATTAAAAAAAAAGTTTATCATATAATGTCAGGACTTCTTGTTAGCGTGTCCCTACACTACCGTAGAAAGTAAGAGAAAATTGCCTCGTTTTATTAAGTAGTCTCCAAGTTGAAAAACATTCCAATATAAACGACCACCATTTAAGTAAAACAATACAATGGACTTTTTAATGTTCCACCATTCTATAACTCAAGTTCGCTGTTTAATGATCGCACTAAGAATATTTAAAAATGATTATGCTAAGTTTTTGAAGGAGGTGTTCTTATGTCGCCGTTGTACTCAATAATTTATGGTTACGTTATAATTTCTTTATCTTTTTGTTTGAATTTAACAACATCGATTTTCGACATCGGAATGATTCTCAGAAATATGATTATAATTTTTTAAACTTCGGCAGCCAGTGTTTGAGTTCAATCCTACCTGATGGTAATTGGAGATGCAGTCGAAGTTAGTAAAGCGTACTGACTTAGCTTGCCTCAAAAACACCCACGTTATAGTCGGATGGAATGACAGATACTGGCAAATTACTCCATTCCTTTGCTTTTTTATACAATAAGGCTGACAAACGAGCACACAGTCCACCTCGTGGTAAGTGGATGCTGTGACCCATAGACATCTACACTTAACCTTGGTTAAGATACGTTGTCACTCCTGAGAACTAAGATGGAATGTCTCGATTCCGGTAAAACAGGTCTCCGGTTCTCTACATTCACCATACGAAACACAGCAGCATCAAGCTGCTATATCACGCTGGTATTCTGTAAAAACGTGGTCCTTCCCCGGTCGAGCCGACCTGTTCGTGCTACAACCATAATATAGCTGCAGCGTTCCTCTACCACATAGAATGACACATTTTTATTTTATAGAATATTATCAAAGTGAGCACATAGTACATTTGATAGTAAGTAGATGCTGCGGGTAATAAACATCTCAATTAATCTATAATTTATCTTGGATTAAGATTCAAAATGCAGATGCGTTGTTACCCTTGAGGGCTAAGACGAAATGCCTTCTAACTAGTAGAAAAGGTCTCCGTTTGTCTACACTCACTGTACGAAATGCAACAGCATTATTTCGCTGTTTTACGCTGTTATTCCGCGAGAACGTGGTCCCCGGTGGAGCCGACCAATTCGTGCTAATATAGTGCATAGTAATATAGCTGCAGCGTGGCTCTACCATGTACCTACAGTGTAGATTGTACTCGTATTATATGGACATAGACCGTTTTTGACTGAGATCGTGTTTGACAGACTGAGATCGGATTGGAGATTACGGTAGTATAATAGGTAAAGTGTGGAATGCTTACTCCAAAATTGGAGGTCATGGAATTTTCTGTACGCATTTTGAAAAACGAAGCCAACCGTTTGGTTTGAATGCGTGTTATGTCGACAACAAAGGGGTGGAGACCAGCAGAGCATCTGGTGGTCCAATGATTAAATGGATAGAGAGTAAATAAGTCACGCAATTCCTGCGCGAACTCTCCCTATTGTATCCTGTAAACTGTATGTACCTAACACGGAAACTGCGACTACTTTGCTACTTTTTCGTCGTTATAATAGCCGATAACAAATATGATGTCATAAGCCACCTCCTCCCATTGATAACACGATTTTGGTTCCCTTTTGTAAATGTATACTTTGTATACACTTTGCAAGTGCGTTCTAGTCTTACTTGTGGTGAGCATTGTAAATTACTAAATTTATTTCAACGTCCTCTTTCTTTTCCAGACAACTATAATGGCCGTTTTAGTTTCTTATTTATTATGTAAATATGTTTTTATTAAAACCACAACTAAAGGCTGACCGGACAGAATAAAGAAAATACGTAAATCTACGTTGATCTTCCCCATTATCCTGTAAACGATCTACAACTTTTATGTTTTATTTTGTAGATTGAGGGTGACAAGTGAGCACACAGTCAATCTGATAGTAAGTAGATGCTGCGGCCAATAAACGTCTACATATATCCTCAATTAAGAATCAAAATGCGGATGCGTTGTCACCCCTGAGGGATGATTGATCACCGCCTAAGATCGAATGCCTCGATTCCAGTAAAATGGGTGTCTGATTCTCTACACTCACCATACGAAACACGGCAGCATTAGGCTGCTATTTTACGCTAGTATTCTGTGAGGGCGTGGTCCCACCACGCTGAGCCGACTCATTTGTGCATACAACAGTAATATGGCTGCAGCGTGGCTCTACTGCCAACAAAATAGTATAGGCAGCTGGTATAATTACAAGTAGTGAGATATTCCATCTAAGCTCTAGAAGCTCTAGAGGGAACAACGCGTTTATAACCTTCTTTGTTTGAAATCAGGTGAGTCAGTCAGGTGTCAGGTGAACTGAGGTATCCACTTGCTATCAGGTTGACGATAAGTTCTTATTTTCGCTTTAATTTTATAAATTAAAAGAAGACAATACTGAAAACGCTGTTAAAAAGCTCACAGCTCGTCTCTACGTAAGTGATAATGACGAAGCGATTTAAGTCCCATCTCGCCTCAATTTGTCGCTCCAGTTTGCTCACTGTTCAAAATTCAACGGTAATTAAGCGCCATACACGCGTACTTGCAATTTTATTTGTAAATGGAAACTCTCTTAGCATACAAATGCGTGTGCGTGTAATTGACATCGTATGCTGCTTGTAATTAAGATCAGATTCGTCTGAAGCCAATTCAAATTAATTAAATTTTGTAAGTTCAATTGTGTTTGAGTTCATTGCCGTGTCATGAAATATACATAATATGCTTATAAGTGTAAGGATTTAAAATAATGGAACTATTTAGCATGACTCGTCACTTCGCATACAGGCTCGTTTTCTAAAGAACAAAGGTCGCAAACGAACATAGTCCACCTGATGGTAAGTGGATGCCTTGGCCTACAAGTCAACTACATCTATCGTGGCTTTAACACATTAAAATATCTTAAACTATATCATCACAATTAAGCCCGAAGCCATGTAGTGCTGCTTGAAGGAATCTATTATCCTATATTTTCCGGTGGGTGCCACAGACGGAGGGAAACGAAATAAGAAATGGGCAGCAGCATCTTTCTGATAACCTCATCTCAAACTAATAAAAACTGCGGTTCCCCCATCTAACAAAATCCCCCCAACAAATTTAAAATTACAAGTAAATAATTATCAATTTATTCTTGTAAAATGATTAATTACAATTATATATTGAACGTGATAGAGTCATGCTGCAGCTATATTATGGTTGTAGCACGAATGGGTCGGCTCAACCGGGGAAGTACCACGCTTTCACAGAATACCAGCGTAAAATAGCATATTAATACTGCTGTGTTTCGTATGGTGAGTGTAGAGATCCGGAGACCCTTTTTTACTGGAAATGAGGCATTCCATCTTAGTCCTCAGGGGTGACAACGCATCTACGTTTTGATTCTTAACCGGGAATAAAAATGTAGATATCTATGGACCACAGTATCCACTTACCTTCAGGTGGAGCGTGTGCTCTTTTGTCACTCTTATTCTATAAAATAAGCAATTAAGGGAACAAAAACTTGGAATTTAAACGATGGCGACTTGGCCATGTCAGAATTTGATATGTCAATAATGACGATCATACTAAACTCTTCGTTTATCATGGTAAACCGAAGTCAGGAAGTTGACGGTGTTTTATCCCCGTGCCTTGGAAATCACCCAAAGATGTTGGTCTTAGACCTGATCTCTCTCCGGTCGTGTTAGATTGCCGTCCTACTGGACTACGATAGTGACGCTGGTGCACCTGTGCTTGCACACACTGTCGTGAGCTATAATCCCGCCCTGTGTAGAGTAGCGTGTAGTAGTAGTGTGCCTAGTCTCTGTTAAGACTGGCTTGAAATTCGGTCTGGATGACACTCACATCGAAAATTATGAGGTCCGAGTAAGCGTGTTTGCATAAGGTGGTTTGTTTTTGGAAAGGTGTTTTACGCAGAAATAACAATGGTACATTAATTTAATCATCTTTTCTTCTTCCTAGAATGAAGTAATGTATCAATCTAAAATGTACAATTTAATTTCAGTACAAAACGTAATTTTATTTGCCGGTCTAATGTATCTTAATTAAAATAACACTTACTCTGTGAATTCGTTTAATTACTTTCAACCACTCGTTAAAATGAAGACTTAATAGAGGCGATTCAAGCAACGGCGACCGTACACGCGATCTTAACACAAACGCATTAAGTTTTTTCGTTTGTCCGAACGTAAAACACTAATTGTGTAATTTCAAAGCGGCTACCGAATTCTAAAGTCGAGAATATAATTAACGATAATTATCTCTTTGTTGCAGGTGCAAAAACTGAAAGAATGAACCGTGCGCTGTCTGACAAAGCGCAACACTACGCAGTTAATGATGCCCAAAAGTGTCTCTTATGATGAAGCAACGATGGAGAACGGGATGGATAAAATAAGAAACGAACTGACTTGACAAACGTGTCATGAACAAGAAAGTGATGTTTTTCAAACTTATCAAAACAGTGTAGTGGGACTAAATGATGTCAGTGTGCTAGGACTTTGAATAATGCCTGATCGGGAGTCGGTAGGAGGTCCTGGGACTGCAGGCAGCGGTGGTTTTTTGCCACTACAGTTCCCGTCCGCTTTTGCGGCTTTTCACGCTTCTACACCGCCTGGGGCTCCTGCCACAACTATGCACCACGCAACCCATTATCACCATCATGCCCAGTAAGTATCCCTAAATTTAATTTAATTTTAGAGTGACTCTCTCTTCCCGTTTATTGTTTTTTAGGAGTCACCGAGACAATTGGAATTATATGTGTAAACTAATTTGATTTGTATTATATTCAAAACGATTTCAGCTTTATTCTGACATATGCAATAAAATTATTTTTGAAATGAACATCTCGACCCGTATTATTAACCGTAGCGTAATCAGACATCAACGTCACAAAGCAAAGTTCCGAGCCACCTGTATCCATTGACTTCCTGCATGTCTTACCAGGTCGTCACTTCGTCTAGGGGAAGGGGGGATGCTCTAAACTTCACGTGCTGATACGGGGCTGCCACTCGAGAACCTTTTTTCCTCATTGGTTGGTTGTCGTTTCTTCGAGCGGGCCCATAGCCACTTCAGCTTACGGATCCGTTGGGCTGGTCAATAATCAGCCACAGGCGTATTAAAATTTAAATGTGATACTCATGTCCAGCGTTGCATGCAGGGATAAGGCAATATATTATGTAGAAAGATGTCATATTATGGCGAATTATACGAATCCACCCTATTTCGTGGCGTCCGATAGATTCCAGTCAGTCAGTCAGATGGTCCGATAGATACCATCTCGTACATGCCAGACTAAAAACACCCGGACCGGAAAAGCAGAGTAGCTTGAACGGTGATTGACATCATGTTCTGCGATCACCAATTCGACTGCCATTTGAAATTTTTTTACAATGATAGAGTTTCTGGACAGCGGTGGACTTTTAAGGCCTGTTAAAGAAAACTTTTTTATAAAAAGTTCTTGAAATAAAATAAATATCTGATAAATAATAAAATTACCAAAGTGAATGTGAAATTTCTATTCGAGATATGATTATCTCGTAATTTTTATTATTCTACAAATAATGTATAAACAAATCTATATTGCATTCCTTAAAGCTAATTATGTTTGTGATATATACTTTTAGTTTGACTTCTCATTAGCGACCTATTCTTATCATAATTGATTTGGATTCTAGCCGATTAGGTATTATATATAATATATTGGTGCTTTTATGTCCTATTAATTTATCTACATACATAACCGTATTATGTATTCTCTTGCATAGTAAGTGTCCTTTAGTATTATGATAGTTTCATGTCTGGTCCCCGTTCCAAAACGCCAATTCCATTTATCGGACTAGGCTATAAAATAGAGTGGTTCATTAAGCATTCACCCAAGAACAAGCCACCAGACCTTTTTATTGCAAAACTAAACGCGGTACGTTTTTGTGTTAATAATATTTCAACACCGACTTTGTAACTACGTAATTTCAATTAAAATGCCACCATTTTTGCTACCCATAATTAATTATTTTTATTATTTTCTTTTTTGCTTCATAAATCTGCCATTTTATTAATGCAGTGCAATCAGAGCTTCGGAGTTTCATTACCGTCTTCTATTTTTACAGAATAAGAATTTTACAGAGTTTTTTTTAGATTAGCGGCAGCGTCGATCTCAGTTTACGGCTGCGGGTCTCATAAAATCCAGGTGGGGCAGGGAGTTACTTATGGTTAATTTATTGCACAACTTTAAACACGTAAGGCTAAACGCCTTTAAAGTTTAAAGTCCGTATTAATCTTTCCTAACCGGCCTTTAAGAAAAGGGATCGATCGAAACCTGAATGAAACCTTGACAAATGAAGTACAGGAAGTCATCAAAGGAATTGAGACGTTTACAATGTTAGTATGGACGTTAATAAAAGCGGGACGGTGCGTTTCAACAAACGAGTTACTCACTGCGCTCAAAGGGTACGTGATGTATGGCGGTGGCCGGGCCGCCTCGCCCGACTGAAATGATTAATGCCCCAGCATCATGCCGCAAGCGTTCTTCCTTCGAAATTCAAGTCAATATTAAACGAAATTAAAAGAACTGCTTAATCCTTAAACAATACAGTTTCAGTCTGCGACGTACCACACTCACATTTCCAGTATTTTATTGTTTTGAGCCAATAGTGCTTTGTTCGTAAGAAATACCGCAGTCGATCTTCAAGTCCAAGTGGTCACTTAAATCATTCGCGTGAAGATGGATGTGCTGCGCTGTAGTTCAATTTATTTCAAAGCCTTCCCAACACAAACGTTATGTCTACAACTTATTTATAGTGATTGCAGATTTCTTTATGCATATAATAAATAATTTGCTTCTGAATACATGCCTTCAGAGTTCATCTATCTTGTGATTTCTGGTCTTTTATGCAGAGGCATTTCGTCGCCGGACGCCGTACGGCCGACTGTACCCATTAACGACAGCTTCTCGGTGCCTCATTTAACCCGCTGCTGCGATAATTGCCACCACGTGTTTATTTCCAAGCCATCTAATTATAGCACGCACAATGGGTTGGACACGATCGGTTATTTTGGAACCGTTCGCTCCGTCAAAGTCAGTTTTGTTCGGTTACAAAAGAGGTGTTGCGAGTCGGCTGTCGTTTGATTCATTAACTGAAACCCTTTGTACTGATGTATCGGTATCGCGTGCCACTTTGCCTATTAATCTTCCGTCATCTCTTTTATTTTCAATCGAGCAATCTCTTTGTACTTCTATTCCAAATTGACTTTTTACACTGTCGTTCGCACTACCTCCTTCACCTTTAACGTTCCGTGTATTTCTCTGTAACCATTCATCCAGTCTTTAACAGTCACTTTGAATTTTATTACCGTAAGCTACTTTATTATTTAGTAAGCAATAAAATGTGCTGAATTGAATGAGATATGCTGGATAAAAACCCTAGTTGCGTCCATAAAGTTAAAACTCTCAAGGAACCTTTCAACCAACACATGCGACGCCACAATGGCTTCTAAACCATAATAAAGTGCCATTCTCTCGCCCGCATCCCACCACGATCTCATTGTGGACTACGTCCTGTCTTCACAAATCATCGAGACACGAAAAAACACTATTATTATTGATGTAAAGACAAAAGCAGTATCGGTACGTGATTGGTCGTCGTGTGTGGTTGCCCATTGTTGGGCCCCGTTGTAACATGAAGTGTCGGCGGCAATTAGACGCAATGTCTTTATCATGTTTAAAATCTAAGGCTTTATTATATCGGTGTACGTTTCTTTTATCGATGACATCTAATACTTTGGATCGTGTCTTTACCTCGGTCCGTAACAGTTAAACGTTGTGTTTTCATATCGCATGAGATACATGGTACCGGTTTCATTCGGATTGTAAGCGTAACTTGTATTTGTAAATGAAACAGCAACAATATGAGAATAATTTTAAATATATGGTATTACTATTATGTAATTTAAATTGATGTTCAACATCATTGTTTTTTATATGAATTCCAGTCGTTACCAGCATTGGTTGTCGTTTGCATTTATTGTCATTTTTATATATTCTTTCCTCGATTGTATTGCAGATGGTTGACCAGCTAGGAAAGGTAAAAATGAGTGAGTGCAGATAACCGGAGCCTCTTTTTACTGGAAACGAGACATTCCATCGTAGTCCTCACGGATGACAAAGCATTTGCATTTTGATTCGTAATCGAGGATAGGTGTAGATGTCTACGGGCGACAGCAACCACTTACTATCAGGTGGACTGTTTTTCACCCTATCCTATAAAAAGAAATTGAATTTCATCAATACTGTGTTAACTCACGCGTATACAACTGTTTTAAATAACAATACTTTATGCATTTAATGTAACGTTATTATATATA
>DWHP01003169.1:0-13654 GCA_018247895.1 Parnassius honrathi
GATAACGACTTTTTGAGTTCTGTTATTTAAATATGAAATAATAAGTCTAAGTGCAATATTTTTGACACCGTAATGTTATAGTTTCCTGATTAATATTTCATGAAGAACACAATCGAAAGCCTTGGAAAGAACGAAAAAAAATACCTAAGGCATCTAGTGAACTCTCCCAGGCATTAAAAATATATTTCATAAGCTCGACACCTGCGTCAGCCGTCGAGCGACCATTTGTGCGACTCTCGCGTTCCCAGCATTTATGAACGACTCTTATTCTATTATAAGTAAATATAATTGTAATTTAAATGTTATATTAATAAGTTTTGTTAAACATACATTTAGTATGTTTTTTTTATTTTGGCATATATACCTTTTAAAATATTGAGATAAAAATATCATTAAAATGTAATTGTGACATAATATTATGTAATATTAAATTAAATAAGCAAATATAATACACAAAATAAATGACAATATTAAAAAATTGTTTTCGAAATAATTTACCTACTTAACAATACAATCCACTATTACCTACTGATCATTCTACCTATGTTTATTCTATGATTAAAAAAACGCGCCAACACAGAGTAGCGCACATTTTTGTTTGAAATAGCTGTTCTAGTACGTAAGGTCATATTACCTCAATGTATGTCGCAAATCACTATGAGTCGAGATTTCGCCAAAATTTTTAAAATTTTACCAAAAATAAATACACAAGTACATTGACTGAATGAGCTGTGAATTTTGTGTGTTTACAAATATTTCATTTTCAATAATGTTTGGAATGTATGTAAAATAAAATATATATAATATATTAACTAGTGATCCGTTCGGACTTCGCACGAGTTATTTCTGTATCTCGACGATAGAGCCTCCTACCGGGTCCAACTGTGGTTTAAATCTAAACTCAAACACACACAAAAAAATCACCAAAACCGGTCCAGACACTTAGGAGGTACTATAGCTCGAAGCTTAGCTTAGCATTTAATATATTTTTCATGATTTACTCACAAACATTTTCATGCCCAAGGCTTAAGTCAATCAATATACTCAAGATGCGTTATTAGTCATAACTATTTGAGTAGTTCACGTTCTACATCGAACCTAACCTGATTCGATTTATATGTATTCGATTAAAACTGATGATATTTATGATAAACTACGACTGAAATAATAAAAATTGATTTTTAAAAGTCATATCGTGCTTAATGATCATTATCGTAATTACAGCCTTTCACGAATCCACTACTGAACATAGGCCACGCTAAAGAATCGCAAAAAGGACCGTCCTGAGCCACCTTTATTCATCGATGCAATATATAATAGTTTCTAATTAGAAACTATTATATATTGCATCGATGGATAATTATTCAGCAGTCAAATGGCAGCTGGTAATTGATTTTCGGAGCCCTTAGATTAAACCCACTTCCGTTACAGTTGAGTGAAGCCAATGAGCAGCATCATTGTGCAGTTTAAACAATAGGTTTACAACTAAAACTTTGTCCAATATTTCCCTGAGAATAACAGAAATGTGCCGATTGTGTTACTTGTCTAGCATGTCGTGAAAGGCGAACAATTTGATATTGATTTTATAATTGTGTAGACGAATACCACTTCTTTCACAATTTCCCATCCTTTTGTTCTGCTTAAGTTCTGCTTCTCCATCGAAGACTACCGGCGTGAAGCTATGTAGATAACTTAAAGCGTGCTAAAGGACGCTTTCAAGTTGTCTATATAGCAGTGGATTGAAAAGACGGATTGAAAAATCAGACTTTTTAATCCGCTGGTGGAATGTAGAACTCACGAAACATTGCAACCCACCACAACAAAAGATCTAACTGGTGATGA
Source organism: Parnassius honrathi (assembly GCA_018247895.1). NCBI lineage: Eukaryota > Metazoa > Arthropoda > Insecta > Lepidoptera > Papilionidae > Parnassius > Parnassius honrathi. The sequence continues at coordinate 1,843 of DWHP01003169.1, forward strand.
TTCTGTGATGAACAACAGTAAAAATTACTAAAAAGGAAATTAGTTCAACGACGCCTAGGAACAAATTTTAATTACATACACTTTTACTGCACGGTAAACACTTTAAGCTTACGTTGCTTGTCCTTTATTACTTTGCTACCTTTATCGTTGTCACCATGAAAAGATATACAATAGCGTTTAAACCAACAGTATTAAAATTGATATTAGCTTTAAAATAAGTTCCATTATGGTTTATACGGCAAATCGCAATGACGAATCAAGTTAGATTGTCCGCGTAAAGTCGTGTTTTTATGGCAAATATTACATTATGCACCGCTCTCCCACCCTGTACCCTGATCGCCGCGAGAAGGGTGAGCTAATGAAGCGTCTTGAGAAAATAATAAAAAGTAATCGTTAAAAGGTGATCTTAGGATAATAGATATGCCACTTATTAGATTATATTTTTATCTTGTATAGAAATAATATTAAAAATATTTAGTTCATAGATGAATATTGTGAACAGTTAATATTGTTTAGAAACGTCGTGGCTTGTGCGCAAAGTGTCAGCTTTTTATTACGTATGTTTTATAAAAGAGATATTAGCCTCCACCGGCAAGCAGTATTCGTTTTTTTTTAATTTCCCGTAATAACAGCAGGGTTATGAAGCAATAAGTCCGTTGCGCTACTGTGTTTTGTCGGAGATCAAATGTTCTCGAAACATTCGAAACATTGTGATTCCTCGGTGATGCAGATTTTAACACGATGTTTTACTCCACCGTGCAGCCACTGAAGTATATAGGCTTTGAAATTGTTATTTACCTTTAAAGGATTATACTTAACTATTAATTTTTTACGCCTCTGAAATACGTTATTTTCCTGGCCTCATCTTAAGATAAAACCTTACCGCCAACGACTGCGAAAGTAATTAGCGTTCAAATTGAGTAAATGTTTCCTTTTAAGCATCGTTTACTTAAAATATTACGTTCATCGTACAACCATTAAAAACAAGTCCTTCTAATTATAAATTAACTTAATTTCCTTACTTTCAAAATCGTTTTAATTTTTTTAACTTTGCTACATTAGTTATCATGTAAGAGTTTCAATTATATATTTCGGGTTTCAACAAATTTTAAAAGAACTTTGCTATCTGTCATTGCGGTCATAAAAAGAGCTAGTTTAAATATCAATTATTTAACTATATAAAAATATTTAAGCCTTAAAATAGGTCTCATTATAGTTTTGGCAAACCCGACAGCCCACTGGTCTGTTATGCACCAAGGTCACATCTTAAACTGGTAAACATCTAAGCCATTGGTCATAGTTATACTAGGTTTTTATATCATTTGAAGCTAATATTGGTATAAAATATAAACTTTAGGGTTTATGACTCGTGAGGCTGCAACACCTAATTTCTTTGCACTCAAAAGTGCATCCTCACCCCGTCTAAATCAGTCCATGGCTATATCATATACCACGGCCTTCATATTTTTTTATCCCAAATCTTGTCATTTTTAAATACTTATTATTTACTACTTTATCTTTACTATATAATTAAAACAATTCGCATATTGGTATTTAAGCCTAGAAAAAATACTAAATGTGCGTGTACACTTGTAGGGGTGGTAGGATTCGTTTTATACCGAGGAGTTAGTTTTCACGTTGCAATTAAATACGACTAACTATTAATTAAGACTATTAAATAGAAGAACTAACAGATAGAATTCCTCACAGGGTATTCCATGGACTGCAGAAGTCACTTACCATCACGTGGACTGTAAAATAGTTTGTCATTTCAGCTTTATTTAAAAACATTTTTGGTTGTCCGTAATCAACAGCGAGTGTATGAAAATTTTATCTTATATGGAATTGTATTATGCTATCAATGAAAATCTTTCCTAAAAATGCTAATAGTTACACAAATATCAAGACGACATTCGTTTTTATACTTGTGGGAGTATGACTTCGTCTTATGCAGTAAAAAGCTTACTAAATATTTGGACGTTGTTTTCGTGCTAAAAATAGGCCAGGAGCACCATCATCGTCGCTATTAGGTGTTATTTAACAGCTTAGGTAATTGACTAACGAGTAGTTGGTTCATGGTTCTTATCCCAGTTAATACTAATATAAGTAAACCTACGAATGACCAATGCCCTTCTCGCTAAAGTGTTCAATCGCATAAAAGTATTTAAAAACGGTCAGGCGATGTTCTCATGCAACTTCCTTTTATCGATATTAACATTTTGAGACCTTAATTGTTCCAAACATAAGGGTTATTTTAAATATATTTCATCAAATAATCCACACTGCTTGAAATATCTAAAGATTCGATTCGTGAGGATATCGAAATTCACTGAATTTGATAAACCTGATGCCACGAAATTACTACAGAACATCTTCTTTGAATCGAACATTAATTTACAGTCTAAAGCTTGCAAATGGTTAGGTTTTTATTGTACAGTCCTGCTTATGGGTCTCTTCTAATTTCTGAAAAGATTATGGGGCAGTTAATACGCCACACCGCTTTAGTGCGTGTCAGCGGATAGCGGTCTTCGAATACTTTTCCTTAGACATGGAAGTTGTCTCACGATGTTTTCCTTCTTTATGTGGTAAATCAGCACTAATATTGCAATTTATATTTATGTTCCGATTGCAACAAATACGTGTTTGAATTTGCTTCCTTAATGGAATGCAATATAAACACAGCTATATTAGGGCATACAGTTGGATGTTGCAAATTCATTTCTATCATCTATATTCAAAATTTGTTTCGTTGATTGAAGACTGCGACGCATCGCGTGCGATGGAGAGGGCAGCGCTGTAATAAGGTAATTTCGTTACATACACGTGTTTACGTAAACCACACGGTCGTATCCACGACACAACCATACCTTGACTTTTAGTAGAGCCAAGTTATTTTATGGCTGAAGCACGAATGTGTCGGCTTTACCGAGGAAGGACTACGACTTCGCCTACGTTGTAGAGTCACGTTCTAGTTATTTTAAAAGTAGGACTGAGGCGAATGGGTCGGTTTGACCGAGAAAGGATGTAAAATTGTAGGTAAATGCTGCTCGTTCTTATGGTGAATATAGAGCACTACAGACCCTTTTAAGGCATTCTATCTTTGATCTCTGGCAACAACAGAACAACAATTTGAGAATAGAATCAGTGTGCCAAAACTTTGACTTATTATCATGCTTACCTATATTAAAAAACCAGTCCAAGTAAGTACGTTCAACTACTTCCAGATAAGTTTTAAGTTGGCGTGTGTTTAGGTGGTGTACTTAAAGTAGACCTGTGGTGACTGCGAAAGAAAATCCATCGCCTCATTTCCTCCAATAGATGTTGTAAGAGGTGACTATGGGATGTGCAAAAAAGGTCTAATGACTCGCGATAGATGACGGTATAGCCATCTTATTTTCGATAGACGTAAAACACCCGTACGATAGACAACAGCAGTGAACAAGGATGCGGGCCGTATGGTACATATAGGATATAATCACTTAGCCTGATAATAATCATCAAGTAATCATTGGATTTACAATTATTATTACAATCTATGAAAGGAATATCCATTGCTAAACATGGGCAAATCCAATTGACTGCCTCATAGCGGAGATATTTGCCATAGTTGCCACTCTTGGCAAGTGAGTTGGGAACCGCATTTTTCCTTTTTAATCGTTATTAGAAAGACGCTGCTGGCCATCTGGTTTGTTTCCTCTGTCGCCTAAAACAACAGCCACGGGATGATGTGTGGTAGTGTATATTCTTACACCGCCAAACCTACAAACACTGGCCTATAATAAGTAAAAAAAAAAAACATCATACAGCGGTAGAATGAAATCCAACTACAGACTACTTTTAAATAAAATAAGCAGAATTTTGTACAATAATTTTCCAAAGAGAAAATAATGTATATGTAGATAATAAATTCAAATTAACTTTGTAATATGCTTTTTTTGGCTTTATAAGTGTTAATAGTAATTCTGACGAAAAGTCTTTCCTGGCGTTGTACTATATATACTCAAACAATTTCTCATTTATATACACAAGCGGTCGGTTAATTAAGCCAAGGCTCCGGGCTCTGACAGTGTCTTTAAACCTTTTGTTAGCGCTTATTCACTTTGATCCTCGATTTAGATCGAATATGTTTCAGGTACTTTATTAGTCTAGCTACATTTAATAGCAATATACATGCTGCTCGAAGATTTTAATTGTTTTCTAAATTTTGGAATAACTTTTAAAATAAATTAGTACTCGATTAATAATATCGTCAAGCAATTTTAAGCTACATATTATATTTTCATAGATTTATAAGTTAATTAGCTGCTTCTATAGTTATTTCTCATGTTAATAAGTGAAAACCCTTGTTTAAATTATTGGAAACACGTAAGAATAAATTGTCATTAAACTATTTTAAAATACGATTATTTCAATGAAATGAACAATAAAATGAACCTAAAGAATAAAACTCTTCATCGTGTTGCGGATATCCACCAAATTAATTTCATTTACTGGCAACAAAACGGACGGGAGTCTGTCAAAAGTCTGTGAAGAAATTTTGTTACGAAGTCGTTTGACTTTTCTATACTGAAATCTTGTTAGAAATACTGTATTCGAACGATAAAATCATAAACTGGAGAACTATACGACTTTAAAAAAGTTTCGAAGTTTGGATTACTACTCCATTATATAACATTTTAAACGTGGTCGTTGACATTTTAATAATTAATGTGACAGGTATTTGATACTATATAGTACGCCACATAAATTATGGCTGTTGCGTGAAATCGCTTAACAAACATTTTTTTTTTCATTTTTTTTTTTGGTATTCTATATTAAAGGAAGTGTAACACGGCTCACACAGTCGACATAGCTGTATAGTGCTCGCCATGCAACTTGACCCAAGATAGCGTCGACTGTGTATGTTCTATCTATAACATTATGTTCATTTATTTTAATATCATGCATTTTCAAATCACACCCTTTTCAACTGACTGATGAGGTTCTCAAATCTCGGAATCTTTTTTATTTTTTATGTATGTTCACCAATTACTCGAAGACGCCTAATCCGATTTGGAAATCGTGGGCAACAAAGTCATTGAAAAAAAATGGCCAAATTTCATTTAACTACAACAAATACAAAGACTATATTGAAATTTTATGTTCATGATCAAATAACACATTTATTTATAAACAGAACTATGATGGATAAGAAAATCGAAATATTATTTGATAGTGTAAAACGAATTTCGGTTAATATAATGTTTGAACCATTTAAACATTAAACGAAGTTATAATATACAGACAGGTAATATTAAATTTCAAAAACTTCCGCGACGTGTTCTTTAATGATTTCTTATATTCACGCGAAAGTAGTGTATCTCACATTGTCGCCGACATACTTATAGAAGACTTCGAGGTCAAAGCCCTGCTTACTTATCCCGTAAATTCAAGATTCTACCAGCGGTACGTAGACTACACTTTCACAATTCTACTTTTAAATAATGTAATTGCATTTTTCGATCTTCTTAACTCTATAAATTTTAAAATTCAGTTCACTGTGGACATCGAGGCAAACAATTTTTTAGCTTTTCTAGATGTGCTAGAATTCGGAATCCTGAACACCTAGAGCTACACCGTGTATAGAAAAAAGACCCATACAGATAGATATTTCACAGTTAGCTACCGAAGATTTACCCACGTAAATCTTCGTTTCAGAGAGCACGAGAGATCAGTGACAGTAAACACCTGGCCGTCGAGCAATAACACATCAAGCAAGTTTTGCATGACAACACGCTTCGGAGCCCGCGCGTACGTTACAGTAAACGAGTGAAGCTGGGCACAGTCGAGCGTATATCTGCTGTACTGTCATATGTCAGAGGATAAGATCGGCTACATCTTGAAGCGCTCTTCTACTAAAACATACTTCGAGCCGCCGAAGAAGTTTGGTCAGTTTTTACCATCAGTCAAGTGTAATACCCCTCTGCAAGATGCAGGAGTGTACAAGCTTTATTGTGAAAGTGGTCTCTTTTTCAAAGGACAAACTAAAAGATCAATTAAAACCCGCGTTGAAGAACTCATAGCTGATGTGAAGAATCGACGCTCTGCCAAGTTTACAGTCTGTGAACACGTACAGGATCGCCCCGTATTCGTATTCGTATCGTATCATATCTGATGTAGGTCACTACATAGACCACAAATTCTTGCTAAAGAATACCGATTCCTTCCAAGGATAATTTGCGAGGCTATTGAAATCAAAAAAACGTCCTGATTTCAATGAAGAAGGTGGCTGCGTGCTACCATCTGCTTGGGATTTTAGAATTAATAAAATGAAATCCCAACCCAATCATACAACTGCAAGACTTTAGGATACTATTAGTTCGTACTGTGTAGATTGGAACAAAAATTTATAATTTTAATCTGTGGGTAACCGCGGTTAACTATGACATCTGCTTCCCGCTAACTGTGATTACGGGTTCTGTAAACGGCATAACAACTACTATAGCATCATTTTTATCATGTGATCGACAAACAAGAGAATCCATCACCCATTTTTGTCAGTTTGGTGTCTTAAGACGTCATAATGGGATATGCTAGAAAAAATTTATTGCTTCCGATACATTGAAACTTACTGCCAGATTTGAAATACCCAGATCAACAACGAGCAGCGGCGTAAAAGTGCGACACGTCTTGTACAGTGACCATCATGCTGCTCAATGGGTTTTCACGCTAAACGGCTAAACTTTTCCTAGCGCACCATTGTACATATATAGTCGACGAGATGATCCCCACCAGCGCCGACTAATTTTGTTACATGTTGTTTCGCAACTTGATCTACGGACAAGGAAATGATCACGAGAAAACCTTTATGTAATAAAGCCAAAAATATTTTGCGAAAATGTGTAGTATGCTAATATGCAATTATGGCAATTTTTAAGTTACAAAGTTTTTGGGGCAAAAAAACAAAAAATTCTGTGCCTAACCCAGTGGATATTTTATCACGATCATGATTATCATCATCATTACAGCGTGCTAATATTCCACTGCAGAACATTGGCCTCTCGCGTAGATTATTACCCCATAGGGGGAAAGTTTTCTATAGTTGCCGAACTTGGCAGACGGGTTGCCATCCGCGGTTTTACTAGTTTGATATGAAGAAGATAGTGTTGACAATATCTTGTTTCAGTTTCAGAAGAGTTCTAAATTTGGTGATTTAATGAAAAAACACGTTGAGATATAGACATAGCCGATTTCATCGAGCCACAACTGTTTTAAATAGCATGAACACTGTGTTTGAGATTGTATTCTTGTTGTTATTATCGTGTGGTAACTCAAATCCAATTACGAAGCAGTCTTATACTTGTTTACGTCGGTATCGCCTAAATTAACTCTTATCTAGTTAAGGCATTTCCTTGCGACATCTTAACTAACTAGAAGCATTAGTTACTCTCGACATTAACTTAGTTAATTTTACATAACGGAATTGAAACCCTTTAGAATTAAGATAATTAATGTAAAACTTTGGGCCCTGCTGAAAATAAAATTGATAGAAATTGTGACAGGTCCAATGAATTTGATGCAGTCTTCTTAATTACCGTTTAATCCTATCAAAACTTTACTGCTGAACATAAGCATCTCCCATAGTTTACCTTATAGGAATTTATTTTTCACGCTAAGCAGGCCTATTGGCATTCGTAGTTATATTATTTTTAAGCTACAATTCCTTATACAGATAAAAAAATAAAACTAAAGACGCTGCTGCCCGTATCCTTGTATATTTATTTCCCTCTATCGCCTTTTACGTCACCCACGGAATCATAATATTGGGTTGCGGATATTCTTATACCACCAGTAGTTTTAAAATAAAATAATTAAGTCAATTAAGGTTAAAGTACAAAAACTACTTGAACCAATTTAGGGAGAACTTACCATTTCAATTACTGTTAAAAGAGATAATATATTTCATTTATATGCCGGAAGTAATATATTGTTTTAATTTAACACTTATTAACAACTTTTTGTACTTTCTGAAACATAGACAAGCAAATTTTTTTTATTAGCAACGTTGAAACGAATTTATTGCAATTAATTCACAACTACCCCAATAAAAGTAGTTATGTAAAATAGAATTGTTTTCTCTTTGATAAATATTTTTTGTAATGATATTGTTAAACTAATTGACCTAGAAAATATGCTGAAGTACAGTAGTCGTAATAGAGCTAAAAAATAATTAAATTTCCGAAGTGATGGAAGTTATTTACAAAAGCTTGAAGAATCTGTTGACAGAGTACTCTTAACTATAATTTAAATAAGGATTAAGTGGTTGCTCAGTGACTTAGTAGCCAAACTAGAAATTATCGGTAATATGTATAATATATACTGTGGTACATAAATAACAATAAAGCGTTTTTTCAATCCATATACTAGCTCTATAATTATACCCAAGTTAATCAGTGGAATTTGATGATAATGATGATAGCATTCAACATTAGTAGTAAGAGTTAATTTATGTTATAGTGATATATGCAAGGGCTTAAAAGAGAGCACAAAGCCTACAGCACATGATGAGTAACTGGATGTTGTGGTCCATAGACAAACATAGATAAAGAGGCATTTTATCTCAGTTCCCTAAGGTGCCAATTTATTTTGATCAGAAATTAAAGATAGCTGTGTCGCTATCTACACGACCCATTAGTCTATCAATCAGGGGTATCATAAAGTTTTCGGAATAATCTCGAACATTTGGAAATAATTATCTGTGATATTGCAAACTTTGAACTAAATTAGGGGCAGAGAAAACCATTTAAGTGTCATAAATATGGTAAATAGAAGCTTATGTTTCATTCGAGAGTTATCAGTATACTTCCTATATTTTTATGTGAGCATGTTTTAAAACTCGTTCACTTTAGTTTACTGCAAAATGGAGCCGACATTAAGCTTTCTTATGCCGTTTCATGGTATATAAAATTCAGTTAGCTCAGTGCTACTCTTTTGAAGAAATAGCAGCGTTTCGATTCACTAAAACTTCAATTTTAAAAATATGCTCTTGTAGAATAATTATATACACCATAAAACAAATCATGGAGAAATAGAACGAATACATCATTAATTATTATTAGGCATATGTAGATTATAACACAGCATTTGACTCTTTTAAACACACAAGAATATGGGAAGCACTTTCAACACAAAGAGATGAAAATAAAAACATACGGCTACATAGCCACATATACAAGAACGTGAAAGGAAAAATACGAACAGAAAGACTGATAGATCACTTCCCTGTAAAAAGGGGTCATCACTCACACTTTTCATGGCAGTGCTTGAATACATTTTTAGACTTCTCGAGTGGAGTAAATATGGACTAATAATCAACAGAATCAAACTTTATCATCTTAGATTTGGAAATGATTTAATTCTAATTTCAGAAGATCCAAAAAGCCTAAAAAGATGCTTAGACAGCTTGTTTACGAAAGCGACAGAGTTGGACTTTCAATGAATTCTACAAAAACCAAAGTAATAACAAACATGGACCAAATCCCTATCACAATCAACAACACAAAAATAGAATGTGTCTAAGAATATACATACCTCGGACAGATAGTATCACCAAAAGATCTTACCACAAAAGGAAATAAACAACAGAGTAGAGCTAGCATAAAAGAGATATTTGTCCCTAAAATAAATTGTCAAATACCGACAAGTATCACTAAAAAATTTGATTCATGTATTTTACCTATCATGAAATATAGATGTCAAAGATGAAACTTAACGAAACAAAACCTGGGCAAACTAGAGACCTGTCAACACAGCATGGAGAGAAGCATGCTCAACATCAAATTTAAAGACAAAATAAAACAAGAAATATTACGAAATCCAGCTAAAATAAATGTTGTAACATGTATAAGAAAACTAAAATGGAAGTGAGCAGGTCATATCATGAGGAGTAATACGGACAAATGGGCTAAGAACGTTACCGAGTTGTGTCCAAGACAAAACAGGCGAAAAAGGGAGGCAGAGTCCTTAGATGTTGGATGATATTCGGAAAATTGCTGGAATTACTTGGAGAAAGATTACCCAGGATCGAAAGCATGGCAAGCTCTAGCGGAGGCCTTTGCGGAATAAGACGAAAGATAATCACAATACCGGTGTCAAATAATTAATGCATACATTTAAATTTAAGTTACTTCATACAAAATTTGTTACTTAATGAGTTTTCATACGCATATTTTGTTAGATTATTAAATAAAGGCTATAATTATTATTATTGTTATTATAAGACACAATTTTAGTATCAATATACATTAATATACCGTTAACAGTATAGCACTTAATAAGGAAATAGTTCTCTCAAATAGATAATAGATGTAGACTTTCATCACACTGGGTGTAAGTGCCAACACGTAACTTCGACATCGTCAATGCAATTGCCTATATGTATCAAGTCTGTTGAATTTAAAAATTGGTGATGTCATAATTTTTCGAATGCTCTATATTTACTTTAATAATGAATGACTTTATTGCATATGACTTAGCATAAATACGTGAATAAGTTTTTGTTGAGCTAAGTGAGATTGAAAAAATTTAGCAAAGAGGGGCCTTAATACCTATGAAGATGATCTGCCAATCAACTCACGGTGTTGTAAAAATAATTATTTCTACGAACCACCTTACCTTAACTTATTGATTACCTTAAGTTATCGATTCTTTAATTCTACTGTTAATTATCATAAAGTGTTCTTGGTCTTTTTAAATTTGTAAATAATTTTGAAAATTCAAACGTTATACCATTTGAAGCAATTTCTCCCATGTAGTGCAGGTATTTTAAAAAACGTAATTGCACATGTTCATGGAAATATTTATTCTGTGCGAAAATCGAAAGATTATCGCACGGCACGCAACGGATTGAACGGATTTGCCGATGGCGTGCGTACACCATATCCAGGTTTTTAATTTAGTTTCGAGTGTTTTCCCGTCGTGAGTTGACGTATTCGATCATGTAAATTGATGAATATATTATTCTATTATTATATTAAATTCTTTTCATGAAATTATATAAGTGTAATTATTTATATTATATTTTAATTTATCTTAGTATTAATATTTTCGGAAATAAATGCCGTCAAAATTCGTGGTCGACATATAACCTTTGCCCATTTGATAAGAAGGCACCATGCGGCTAGGAAACGATTCACGTACTGCAGTACAAGACAAAACCCACTAATATCATGTGTAAAATATTTTATTTTTTGTTTTCAATCAAGACATCAAGATACTGTAAGCTCGTTATGCATAGATCGAACCAAAAATTTATATTCAAAACTGAAGGTAGCCTGGCCAACTACGACATTGGAATGTCAATCATTAATTCTGTAAAGCACCCGAAACGTCGGGATTTAAAAATAGTTTAGTAAAACGCGGTAAAATCCTTATAAATAGTTTTATTTAAAATATAGTGTTCGCGTTAATATAAGAAACCAATATAGTGTGAAAAATTTTAATTCATTTGTGTGACTAGACACCCCTAAAGGACAGTTCTCGATTGCACCGCACGGGATCTGTCGTTGCCCCGTCTAGCCTTTGATAACCAACTGTTAGTAGTAGTTGGACTGTGATACAGTGTTTGAATAGAGATTGAACAGAACACATATACAAATAGTTATTTCGAAAAAAATAATGTTTTAGAGTTTTCCCTTAATGGTTTCCGGATTGATTTCCTGCTTCAACTTGTTAATTTTGTAAACTGTATTGTATTTCAATTTAAACGAAATAACGTATTTTGAAGTTATAAAAATTGTTGATTTAAGAAAAAAGGTCTTTATATATATATATA
>DWHP01003170.1:0-13650 GCA_018247895.1 Parnassius honrathi
GCAGTATTGAGTTTGGCGATACAAGAGAAGCTTCGGAGCGAAACAAAGTGAATCAGTGCGATTAATTATTAGTGTCTATTAAGTTTTAATTGGTGTTAAAGTAAAGTGTTAATCTTGGCAATTAAATTGTTAATTTTGGTAATTAAATCGGCAATTTTTATTGTCAGGAACCTCAAGCTCGTAACACTATCATAATCCTAGACGCTACAAAAAAGAGTTATGAGTGAGCCAAAATAATCCTCACCGTTACCGTTATCGTTATTAGTATAATGCTGAACATAGGGCTCCCCCTTAGATTGACTCATAGAAGGGATATTTTCCATCGTTGCCACGCTTGACATGCGGGTTGGCAACCACAGTTTTTTTAATTTCGTCCTTATTAAGACCACGTGGCTGTCCATCTTCTGATTTGTTTCTTTTGTCGCCTTTTACGAAACCCACGCCATGATATGGGGTAGTGGATATTCTTACACCGATACAATAATCCTTATTCTATTACTTATACTATCATACAGTAAAACGTTTCAACAATATAAGTGACAGAGCCATTATACTTAGTCGGGTCATAATTTCTGTAAAAACTTATTATTTAAAATTTTTGAATACCGGCTAGATGAACTTCACCAATTTAAAAAAACGTATTCGCTTGCCGAAAATAAAAAAGACATTAATTTTCACTTATTTTCAAATATGGAGTGGTCGAAAAAAAGAAGATAGAGTAGCGGTTATCGCGTTGCACCGCTGTGGTTACGCGCTAAAAGAGATTTTCAATATTCTACAAAAATTGAAAATAACGCTACGATTTGTTTATCACACTATCAAACGACTCACTGAAGAATCAAGCTTCGAAGATCTTAAGAGGTCCGGCCGACTTCGTACAGAATCACGGTCAAAATAGTGATCAATGAAGACTTAGGACTACGAGCTTATCGTAAGAAGACCGGACATTTTTTGAACGAGCGTTTAAAAAAAATTGACTGGATAGATCCCGCGCTTTGTTACGGTGGCACGCGGGAAAATAATACCACGAAATTTTGTCTTCGGATGAAAAAATTTTTAACGTCGAGGAAAGTTATGGTAAAACAAATGATAAGGTGCTGGCTGCACGCGTATTCCGAGCGTTCAACGAGCTCATTATCCTTCGTCACTCATGGTTTGGCTTGGAGTCTCGTATTCAGGCTTAACTAAGGTGTTTTTCTGTGAAAAACATAAAAACCAGTGCCGAGGTGTACCAGAATACCGTCCTAACAAACATAGTGGAACCTCTTTCTCAAACAAAGTTCAAAAACAGACATTGGATATTTCAACAGGACTCTGCACCAGCTCATAGGACACGAAACACGTAAACTGGTTGACCGCCCATGGAATTGACTTTATCGGACATGAAGACTGGCTCTCTTCTATTTGAGGATTATTATGAGATATGGCAACTTTTGGAGGAGAAAGTCTGCGCTAAACCTCATCAGAATTTGGAATCTCTCTGAGCATTTTTGGCTAAAATAGCGGCATAAATAGATATGAGTGAGGTGCATGTTGCGATTGATGATTGACCGCGTCGACTGCGGGCATATATTCAAAGTAGGGGAGAGCATTTGAACAATGTAAATAAAATTGCATTCTACATTAAATTACCCTTCATTTCATATATAATCTCTATGTAATTATCAAAAAGTATATCATTAATTTTATAAAAAGTTTTGATAGAACTTATGACCTGACTAAGTATAGCTATAACTATGGTTGTAGTACGAATAGATCAGCTCGATCAGGAAACGACTACGAGGTAACAAAATATTAGGGTGAAATAACAGTTTAATACTACTTTGTTTTGTATAAGTGTAGAAATCTGGTGACCCTTTTTACTGGAAAAGAGATACTCCATCTTAGTCCTCAAGAGTGGGATTCTTAATTGAGGATATACAACGTCTACACAGCCCGAAAGGATATATTGTGTAGGTGTCTATGGGCCACTAGGTTGTCGGTTCTGCGAGCTGTATGACCGGCCCATTTCCAATTCAACCGCCTTTACTGCTTTGTAACCACTAGTCACTTAATTTTATAACTAACTTAACTTAAATTTGTAACTAAAACTTTAAACTACTTGATGGACTTGGAACTAACCAAAATTTAAATCTTTTGTTCGCTTATTTGAATATTTTATGTAAAGATATTAGAGAATCGTGGGCATTTATATATAGCGATCAAGGTTAATATTGAATTAAAACCGGGGCGAGTAGCTATTGATAAAGGATAAAGTGTATGACCGGGCTGTGGTAACTTAAACCCAAAGGCTATTTAATTTTATGCCAGCAACCGAAGTTCAATCACCGGAAATGGCAATATTGAGATTATTAATTATAATTTAGAGCACCAGTTTATCAAGTGCTTGACGTTTAAGAAAATATCATTTAAAACCACTCTGTCTACATCTGAGAACCTGTACAAAACAATAAGATGGATACTTTGTTTAACTTTTTTGGACAGAATGATAAATCATTTTCAATTAAATTAATTTAACGTCTCACCCCTTATCTTTGATGCGTGTCTTGTAATATTTATAATTCATGATAGACCGTCAACTTATGATTGACTTTATAAATTCATATTGAGAAACAATCGCATAGCGCTTAATAAGTATCCATTACGAATAATCACAAAAAGGGATCTAATACAACGCTTTAGCATAGAGACGATGCCGCGATAATAATAGGGCGCTAGCGACAATCGTTGATAGCGCAATGCATCTAGATCACTGTTAAATATCCCGTGGTACGATATCAAGGCGCTTTAGTGCTATAATTGTGCTCAAAGCAATAATCCAACTTAATCACAGGCACAGTGACACCGTTCAAAACGAATTCGCAACTTTGAATGAATACTAAATGAGTCGGATACTGAGACGCCAATTTCATTATATATTTATGTATTTACTGATTTTTTCTTACATTCCTGGGAAAAATTTTACATTTCGTATTCGAATGCGGTGAAGTCTTGCAGTGAATAGGGTAATCACCATCTATAACTTCCAAACTATTCATCGAAATCGAGTAATTAATAATATAAAGATTCGCAACAATCACAAAAGAAGATTGGTGGCGCAAATGAATATAATAAATGCAATGTAATTTAGTTGCGTCATACTGACACAGCTACAGTGCGGTGTGTTACAAATATTAACACTTATATTACGAGTGACTGGTGTGCATATATCGAATGGGACCGCCTGTTCACAGCGATGCAATATAGCAATTTATTCATCGAAAATAATTGATTTATGCAATACACGTCCTTTGCTACAAACAGACAGTAAAACGTACTTTAGGAATATATAATCATACAATATTTCGTCTAGATTTCATCAGTATTTAGCTTTTGTTATCAACACAACAGACGTAACAAGTTAATTTCAATTCAGTTCATTCTGTGTAGATTGGATAAAAATTAATAATGCTGAAGGTACTCCGGTTAGCTACGTCATCAGGATGTCAAACAGCTCAGTGCCCACGAGATCATGGGTGCTTAAACTTGTTTCAAGTAAAATTAAATACGATAAAATTCTGTATATATATTCTGTAATACTGATACAATTCCGCAATACCGCAAAACAAAGCATAAACGGCACAAAATACCAGCGTGAAAACGCAGCTAAACGCTGTTCTGTTTCGTATGGTGAGTGTAGAGGAGACCCCTTTTATAGGCTCGTTTTCTGGATCCTGCATTCTATCTTAGTCCTCAGGGTAAAATTTTAATTCTTAATCGGGAGACATAGATATCTATGGACCACTTACAATCAAGTGGAATGTTTGTTCACGTCTGTCACTCTTATTCTACAAAAAAACGTCCAAACGAATCCATTATTAATATATATATAAATATAAAGGACTAAGACGGAATGCCTTTTTACCAGTAAAAAGGGTCTCCGGTTCTCATCACTCACCATACGAAACTGATCGGCATTATGCTGCTATTTCACGCTGACATTCTGTACGAGCGTGGTTCTTCCCTGGACCAGCCCGGAGCAGACCCATTCGTAGCTCTAACACGGAAGTACACATATAGTTCATTTCAATCGAACGAGCAGATTCTAAACCGTTATTTGAATTATTCTCAGTGACATAACTTTATTTGCGAGAGGAAAATGGCAATGAAATTCAATTGCACGCATTACGAGTCGCGGTGACCCACGTGCGGATCCGCGTCGACTCGTTGGTATAAATGACATTAATGGAGCTATGAATCGGCTAAACGATGCGCGGGCGCACTCGTGGCCGCGCATGACGTCAGCGCATAGTGATATTATAAAAAAATATGGACAAAATATTAGTTAATTTCTTTTTCATTATTTACAAAATATCGCTTTCTTTTTGGGTTATTATTACCTCTCGACGTCGATTTATATTTTATTCTTAAACTCAAAAATGTGCAAATTTTTATACAACGTCATCATCATCGTTGAAGCTCATCACAAGTCTACTGATGGACGTAAACCTTCCTCAAGGAATACCACAAAGTACGGCGCTGAGATGATAAATAACGGATGACTTCACATTGTACATTTCTTATCAGGTCGACAGTTCAGTGCCCGCCCGACAACTAGCTGACTAGTACGCGGCACTACTCGAGAACCTTTTTACCTATCGGTGATCCGTATCGAGCTATATCCTATTTTTATATATTAGTACTCATAACTGTTGTTAAATGAGTACTGTTCTAGGTTTGCTTTATGCTTTTTTACCAACAAACCAACAATATTTTACCGACAAAAAAATTAAGTAAAGACACTAGAGCATTTAGAAAAATTTTAAAGAATTAAAAACAAATATCTATGAATATTTTTTCCTGCGAGCTTCATTTTGTTGCGGAGTCCCCATTGTATTGGCTCGTCCTGTCTGCGCGCGTGGGGTCTTGATCCCGCTAATCCTGTTTGTGTTACCGCGCCGCTGTCGCATTACAACACCTACCGCTACCGCATCCGTGCCGCTGCAGTGCCGCGACCTTCGCGTGAATCACATTAGAAGCGGATAATTTGCCATCATTATCGCATCTGTGCACGAATGTAACGAAGTTTTTGATCCTATTGAATATGTTTTCCTAGTACCGTTAATTAGTTTTTTGATAAAATATGCAATTGAGTATATTGTAGTTTATATTTATATTTACGTGCCAAGAATTAATAAGTTCATTTAGAAGCGATGGCCGGAAACATATCTGCAATTCCTCTAGTAGGTAGTAGTAGCTCAGTGGAACAGCAGTTTAGCAATAAGTTATAGCGCTGAGAGCCGCGGGTTGAATCCCGCACCGAACAAGTATTTTTGTTGCCTACAAGTAATTGTTCCGGGTCCGCTGGATGTTTGTTCTTGTGCAATTTATATATGTAAACTGCCTCCACTATACAGGAGAAACAGGGTAACCACGGTACAGGGTAACGTTTTTAAAAAAGAAAAGAAAAGGAAAAAAGACTTAACATCAAGTGAGCCGCATGCTTATTATAAAAAGCAGTAGTAATAAATGAGTTATTAAGTTAATGGCTAGGTAACCGAAGAAGACGACATTTACAGCCTAGTGAAGTGAAGTAGTGAAGAAACTAGAAAGCCAATAATTTGTGTTTTATCACAAACCATTGGCCTAGAATTGAATTAAAATCTTAAATCCACGACGAAAAAGCTTAGTACACTAACCACTAAGTCATGCGCGCAGAAGAAATAAAGGATAAAAGCATTAATCATTACATAATCACATTCTCGATACATCTATTCACGACCTCAAAGTAGTGAAGTTATTTATTGTGTTACATGAAGTTAGTAAAAATCTAATGTAGCTTTTTTTTTAATTAAGTATCTATTTGTAATCATTTCTGCCTATCTGTAATTACAGTCAAGTCAAGTTAGCAGTTTTTTTTAAAACCAAACAAATAGTTCGAAAATTAATAGTGCGAAAATTAATATCGAAAGTTAATAGTGCGGGTAAATCATAATATATGTAATTTTGCACCTGCCACAAAATCTCATCACTGGTTGACCGGCAGAGAATGCCGATAGGCATTAAGTCAGCCCTTTGTTATCCTATTTTTTAAGGCGATAATAATAAGTATTAAATAAATAAATCGATTTGCACCCGCGTCCATTTAAATGTAACTTTATAACCTTCCTCTTTCTTTATAACCTTTTCATTTCCTTCGCGTCATTTGACAATTATATAATTGTGTAACTGAATCCTAAAAATAATATTAACACTTTTAACTACGTACACGCACACTGTTTTATCTTTTTAATGTGCCTTGGTAGTCAAATTCGGAGTGACATAATAATTATTTAATATATATTATTGAATTATATCCAATCGGTGACCATGCCTTATTTTTAAGTGATGCTAAAGCTCTAAAAACAAAAAAGGAATATGTTCAACCGCAGATTTCAAGTTGTGCAATGAATGTAGATAAAATCACATTCGTTTAGCCACTTATTTCATTACAGAATAATGAGCGTCGCAAAACTCAACGCCTGTTCTCGAATTAAACACGGCGATAAGCGCGCAAAACTTTATTTATGTCTTTCTTCTAGATACCAAAGACACGTCTTCCAAGGCGAGATTCTTGTCACCGGTTTAAACAAAGAACTCTTTTGTTTTATCACAACTTATGTGTAAGAACTGAACGTTTATCAGTGGAATACTTAAAAGCCGTTAAATATTAGTAGTCGCTATAGGGATTACATAAAAAATGCCAAGTGCGTGTCAGATATAAGACGACCTAATGAGAGTCCCATTCAGTCTCACTCTTTTTTTTCATACCAATGTTTTTATTTATCTATAAAACGGAAGTCAGAAACGAACCTTCAGTCCACTTGATGGTAAGAGGCTACTGTTTTCCATGGACATCTGGTGCCAATTTTAAACTAATAAGGGTGGAGATGTGTTATGACTTCTGAGTAGTTAGATGGAATGACTTACAGCCTGTAATCATACGGGCTTTGACCGCCGGAAATAAGAGAGTGGTTTCGAAAGCGGTTCAGGCAGAAAAGTATTCCTAACACCGAGTAATTACTGCCAAAATTTATTTGTTTATATTTATAATGTGAGAAGACAGTCTGCCCATAATTTGAAGTTCAACTTTTGTTGCAGCAATATCATTACGTGGTACCTAGAGCAACGCTGCAGTTATATTACAGTTGTAGCATGAATGGGTGGGCTCGACCGGTGTAGGACCACGCTCTCACAGAGTACCAGCGTGAAATAGCAGCTTAATTATGCTGTGTTTCGTATGGTGAGTGTAGAGATCCGGAGACTATTTTTTATTGGAAAAGAGGCATTTCATCTTAGTCCTCAGGGGTGACAACGCCTCAGCGTTTTGATTCTTAATCAAGAATAAATGTAAATACCTATGGGCCACAGCATCCACTTACCAACAGGTTGACTGTGTGTTCATTTTTCACCCTTATTCCATAAAAAGAAATAAGACAAGGTGGAATTAACACGTTACAGGAACATA
Organism: Parnassius honrathi; assembly: GCA_018247895.1. Lineage (NCBI taxonomy): Eukaryota > Metazoa > Arthropoda > Insecta > Lepidoptera > Papilionidae > Parnassius > Parnassius honrathi. The sequence goes on from DWHP01003170.1 coordinate 7,487, forward strand.
TGTATTCATTATCATGGTTTATATCATTACAGCCTACCAAAAATCCATTCCTGAACAAAGCTCTTCCCCAAGACTGCTTCATAGGGGAGTATTTTCCGTAGTTACGCTTGGCTATTACTTTCGTTGTCACCAGAAGGATGCTGAGGATGCAGGGAGATTATACATTGAAGTTTGAATTTTCGGAGACTGCTCAAAATCGTTTATCCTGATAAATATTTGTTTAAAAAAAAATATAAAATATATAGATACCTCATATCCCTTGTTTACTACATACAGGGAAAATTCAAAAAAATCATACAATAATAATAATACATTTACGTTAAAAAATAAATAAAAATAAAATCACAAGATGATGACAATATGGGTAAACAGCATAGATAAAAAGTAAGGGAAGCATGATGGTCAATATTAGAGTCCAAATTAATAAGCTTTGTAAGTTCCCAATGAATAAGCTTACTGAAGAGTAAAGGGTTATTAGTAATTATATATTTGCCATATTCAATGCACAGCAAATATACAATGAACCGTAACAGAAAATCATTTATTGAATACGATCAGATTGATATACGAACAGAAAGTTTATAGGAGTGGTTTCCAATGTTCAAAAGGCCTTACTCTCCAAAACGTGAGAATATTTCCGAGTGATAGCTGGAACTCTCCGGATAATGCGATCCCATAATAAGCGTAGGTCATGACTGTCTGGACCGTATAGTGGCGGTGACTCCATGTCGTCCCGTGGGTGCAAAAGGACACAAAAGTAAACTGAAACAGGAGATAGGCAGCAACATCTTCCTAACAAGTTTAAATTTAAAAAAAAACGGTTAGGAAGGGACAACCTATCTCACAAGGGAGATTTTGTGACAACTATTACAAAATCTCCCCTCTGAGGCATTCTATGGGAGGCCTATATTAGTGGTGGACCCTTATAGGCTGTAGGTAATGGGTAAAACACTAACTGTTATATATTATGTTTTATTACTTTATTACTTACGCTATATCAGCATAAATAACGAAATGATAGCAAAAATAACGAAATAATAAACTGGTTAGCGTTTCGTAAATTAAATAATTAATATCATATAAATTAATGTAGACAGGTCCAATAATAACGGAAACATTTTGCGTTATTCGTATAATTCAAAATTATCATTTAGTATCCGTAGACAGTCGTTTGTGCAAATAAAACATGAAAGCAGTACAGGGTTAATTAACCTATTTGACTCGAATTAATCCAATTGGATGGTGGAAGTTGGATCGAAATTAAGCGATACAAATATAATTTCAGAGAAAATTGTGTTTGCCTCCGTTATTGAGATTGATGATCAATGTTCGAATTACAAATATTCAAAATAAAATTATTTTCAGAGTTCTGCGAATTCATTGATCGATTCAAGTAGAGTATTTTTGTGTGTGTGTTCGCCGATTTCACGCAAACTGCTGAACTAATTTTTTTTAATTGAATGCTATTCCTTCAGGGGCCACGATTTAAATGGGTGGATAAATAGGGGAAGATGTTTTAGTTGTATAACTATACTGCGAGTCATCACATGACATTCTAAAACTAAATAAAATAATTTCCACATTAATAGCCTCTGAAGACGGGGCTTTAATACTACCATAAATTAAGTCAAAATTTTTGTTTTATTATTTTTGTCAAGGTTTGTTCCTTCTAATCATTATTATCATCAGCGTCATTAAACAGACCTTAATACAGAACAAAGAGATAAAGCATACAGCATACTTTTATACTAGTAAGTGTGGCAAACGATCACACAGCTCACTTCAATAGTGCCTATCAACCGATAGGTCTTGAGATGAACATGGACGAAATAAAGATCATGTGTAACGTCCATGCCAATAGTTGTTGAGGGCACTAAGCCCGAATTTTTTGATGAGTACGTTTACCTGGGACAAATAGTCCGACTAGGTAAGTCCAACTTCGACCGAGAGATCAATCGATGGATTCAACTCGGCTGGGCAGCATTCGGGAAATATATCCCGTCAGGTAAACCTCATAACTTGAAAACTAGATTGTGAAACCAGTACGTGTTGCCAGTGATGACATGGATCTGAGACGTGGTCCTTCACCGCTGGCCGTATGAGGACGCTCAAGGTCCTCACCTGATGGTGAGTAGATGCTATGGATCAATATCTACATAGATCCTACAGCAGGTGCGTTGTCTTCCTTGAGGACTAAAATGAAACGAGTTAAAAGGGTCTCCGGTTCCAGTCGCTCACCGTATGAAACACAGGAGCATTATGCTGAAATTTTATGTTCTGCAAAAGCAGGTGCCGACCTGCACGGAACGAGTCCCTTATCGCCCAGTCTCGTTTATCACCCTATTTTTTTAACGCTGAAAGGTGACTTCACCACATACACAAGTCTGCTGAACACCAACCGCCACTCGTTTCCGAAAAGGTTACTATAACAGTAAAAGAATAATACGCTTCGTACTTCCCATAACATAAACAATAAAACCCCACCTATTTCACTTAAGTGCAGAAAAAGGAAGACTTAGATATAGAGCCGCAAACTGTCATCATCATCGTCATAAGTCCAATGCTGAAAATAGGCCGCCCTCGGGAAATGTCACGAAGTACTTACGGTTGAAGCTGATAAATAGCCTAAGCTACCTAAATCAATCAACCGCTGACTTGGTAAGAGATGTAGATTTCTTACCAAATCATCACTACATCAGGCAAAGGGCCGCCTACACTTCGCTTACCTAGTACGTGGCTGCATCTCGAGCCGTAGTAAGCTATTTAGTTGTATGTTCACAAAAATTAAAGTAGTTTCGAATAAAACTGACTTAAAATAAGTTAAGTATTCGTATAAATATGAGAAATCAAACGTAGTTTTAATAAAATAAAGTAATATGCTCTCTGTAAACACCAGAAGAAGACAAGCTAGTGATGATTCATTGGGTAATGCAAAAATATACTCACTAGAAAGTCCCAGAAAATGTACAAGGTCTCTTATTATTATTAAACAACGACTTTATAAAAAAGGCTATTATAATATAAACGATTACATGGGTTGTGATAACCCATGGAAATTATCTGTTTCTTTAATGTGTTTTGTAAATAATTGTAAAACCTTTTTTAATAATGTTATTGTGGAAAAAATGTCCCACTAGGTTTAATGCTGTTACTCCTCAGGACAGGAGTTTTTCCAAACTGGTGCTAAAAGTAAAAAATGACATACAGTTGAAATTATTTGTGATATTGAATAAGAATTATTCTGTTCTATTGATGACTTCAGGCTTTTGAAAGCTTTTTCTTCTACCAATTGTAAGCCAAGCTCGACCATCCCACCTGGCGGTAAGTGGTGATAAAATAAATGTAACAATCAATGATTTACGAGTCGATAAATTAATTATTCCGAAAATTTAATTGAAGAAATCTGTTACTATAAATGTCATATATTAAAATTCTCATGGACAGATCGTAACTGCCATACTTAAGTGTCATTGTATTAATGAAATTCGTGCGGCAGGTTCCCCCGCGCGTTCTATTCAACGTGGGATAATTTTTTACCATAGTTGCCACGATTGGCGGGTGGTGTTTTATTAGATGGTATTGGGAAGACGCTGGAGAAAACGTTAATGGGAAGTTCGTCAAGGAACATTAAAACAGCACGGCGGACTCTTCTCTGAATCCGTAACCCTCTAAGAAAAGTGAGAAACCCTGAGCTCAGCAGTGCGTAATTACATAATATATGTATATTTGCGTTATACAAGGATTATTTAAGCTGTGTTATAGCACAATCGCAGGTGCTGTGCAACCATAAAACGACAATCTAAACGAAGTATCATATTTCAAATAAATTCATTAAATCTAATTGTAAAAAATAATTCTACAATTCAAGCATCTCGGAGACGAACGAAACAATCAATAATATTTAATCACAGTGCCTCCACAGCTCGTTTATTTAATATCGAACTTTTATAAACTGTAATGGAGATCAATTGAACAGTTTAAATTAACTATTAATAACGGACAATGGTTCAATCGGGGCGCGACAATCGGATCGATAGAAGTAGAATTGATACCGACAGTAATACACGCTTGACTGTTAACTGTAGGTTTTCAATTTAAACTCTTCGAATGTTAAATATTTGACTACTTACTTAAAAAAAATTAAAAAAGTATTAACCTTAAAATTGAGAAAACGCTTTCGAATAAACTGAAAATAAAAGTAAACTTAGAATGGGGTCTTCAAATATGTATATCTAATACTGAGGATACGATGCAACAGTTTAAAAGTATAAACTTTTGGTGAATCCCAATATACATGATTTAAACGCTCATGATATACGTAAATTTTTTAAAGTATTTTAAATACACATAAGTTTTCACAAATAACCTTACTACCATTGCTTCAAATTTTCCGATAATTTTATGTCAAACCTCAATAAAAAAAAGTTTGGAAAATCCAGAAGTGCACGACTCGTAATGCTCATACGATCGTGAAAAAATTTAGAAAAAAATTCTCAACCAGCAATAGAATTTTTTTTAATTTTACAATGTTATTACTGAGATTCAAATTTTTTTATTACTGTTTATTGAAAAAACTTTTAACAGATTTATCTTAAAACGATTAGAAATAAACTTTAATTTTTAGGTATTTGTACTCAGGCATTATCGTAAAAAAGAGTTTTTTTTACCTGAGTCGTTAATAAATTTTTATCTCATCAACTTTATTTTGTCTTCAAAAAGTTTTTCATCTATTCATAACCAGTATTTTAATTTAGCACTCACTAAAGTACACCTACAGGTCACTCCATAAAGTCCAAGATGTATAAGTATATTTATATAAAATCCTACGTACTTTTAGTGAAACAATATATTGTAATAATATCTTGTTGAAGTATGTATCAAATTTGGTTTCTGGAATATTTTGCATTCCTTCAGCGATCGATATTTTTCATCACGAGTTGTTGTAAACAAATGTAACAGTAACTCACGATGGTGGCTTAGCCCGGAGTGACTCAAAGTGTATCTGTATTTAGTAAAGTAATTATTCCAAAGCTGCTCAAGACGCCGAAAATTTCAAAAGAAAATTAAACGGCCGTTCACATTCCATGGCTTCCCACATATATAGATGAAGAGGTTAAGAAATACACTGAGTTGAACAATTGATATTTTCAAAAGTTGTCGTGTTTACCCCTCCATGCGGACTTGATAAATCTACACCATAAGCCACTAAAACCACTTTTTAATGTAAAAATAGCAATTAATCTATTTAAAAAAAAGTAAGTAAATCATTTATATGTTCAATATAATTGATCTAACATACGACGATTTCTTGCAACAAAACGTTGGATCCGTGATTTTTAGGCGCTAGTAGAACATACCTACGCGCTTTAAGCTTCAGGCATGCAATACTTACTTCATCTTCATTAGTCTGTAAAATTGCATTTCTAGACACAAATCTATATCGTTGTATGTAGGAACTGCATGGCAGACGAATTGACGATCACAGCATCAGATGCCTCCATCCATTGATGCTATTGTCCGTCATCGATCTAGATATATTACGTCTGGCGTAAACGGGGTAGTAGATCCAGTGGTATATTAGTAGTATAGTTGCAGCACGAATGGGTCAGTTCGACCGGGAAAGGACCACGCTCACACAGAATACCAGCGTGAATTAGCAGCTCAGCGCTGCTGTGTTTCGTATGGTGAGTGTAAGGAACAGACAGACAAAGAGAGAACGGAGACCCATTTTTCTGGAAACGAGGCATTCCATCTTAGTCCTCACGGATGAAAATTTATCTGTATTTTGATTCGTAATTGAGGATAGATGTAGATGCCTATAGGCCACTGCTTTTACCATCAGGTGGACTGTGTGCTCGTTTCTTACCCTTTTCCTATAAAAAATATGGTCTACGACCATCTACCAGGAGCCTAAGACTTTTTGATTTTCTCTCATCTCTCATACGCCACCGCCACATATCAACAATTCCATATTTGCTATTATGTTCAATTATTGTGCATATAAGTATATATAAATGTTTTTCTCCAAATGCAGCACTAGTGCACCACTGTCGATTGATATGAGCGCGTAATGTACGCCCATCAGTCACTTATACGTGGTAGAGCCATGCTGCAGTTATATTAAAAATATAGTTGTAGCACGAATGGGTCGGCTCGACCGGGGA
>DWHP01003171.1:0-13648 GCA_018247895.1 Parnassius honrathi
TATATATATATATATAATTACCAATACAACATTTTATTTTACGCTGAAATATACATTCGCCCTTCTTTACCACGAGTATTTTAAATAAACAGTTTCCTCTAATTTGTTACATCAAAGGCAAAACCTCAAGCGAATATACACCTCTACAACTAAGCCTAAGTACATCTCAATTAACTAACATTTAAACACTAAAGTTTGGTCGAAAACAGGAATGTGTAAAACATGTGACTAGAATTTACTAAAACTTAACATCGACCTAAATAAATATTACATATCTCAACATTTTTGCTCGAAATTCGTTAAATCTAAATACATTTACGTTGTATCTACAGTGTATAGTTCATTTTGAACATGACACAATGTGAGATCTTATGAATACGACAATACAAAGAAGCACGCCTGCGCACACATACCAAACGTTTTCAGTTATATTATGATGTCAACATAAAGCATATTTTTGGGAGTGTACAATTTTTTTACCCTGACTGCTGCACTAAATCACGTATTTAATGTACCTACATACATTAATATAATATGCATAATAACGTACACTTTACGTATTTAAAGGTAGTTATTCATTTATTGTCTTTTAAATCATCAATAACTTAATAAATAAATTTAATACTTCCGAAAAAACATCGCAGTCGGTTGTCTTCTAGCTTAATTGAAAAGTGACTAAATCATCTGCATTTAAACTTAAATCAATACTTTTTGGAATCGACGGAGATCAAATTTACATGAATGACCTTTTAGTGCAACGTCAAACTAAAACGAGTTATAATACAAAATTAACAATACACAATCAATAAATAACGTTAATCTATCCTAAAGCAATATTTTACATAAATAATTTGAGATCATTGTACAATTCTACTAAAACCGTGCGAGAGGAAATATAGCAAAAAAAAAGTATCCTCAGACTGGCACAACCAGGTGTGCGACATAAAAAAAATATGGCTGCTGACAATGTGAGCAGATTAATTTCTTCACTACCGGTGAGATCAATTTCTTTTCTATGCGGTTAGAATATAATTAATATTTAAACACCAAAATGACATATTTTCAGTTTGGAGTCAACAATTTCGGAAAGTAATTCCAAAATGTCTAATTTTACTGTGTTAATATAAATACTTAAGTCCAAGATTTATTTTTTAAGACCTAAATTTTTTTAATCGTACCTACGTGTTTAGTACTCCAAATCTTTAATTTTATATTTTACAAGAAATATATAAATGAAATGCAGTATATAATATGAGTTACTTTACCTATTAACCTGCCTTTTCCTAGATTTGCTTGATGCTATACATCAGTTCACAACCTTAGATTTAAAATCAGATTTAGTACCTTTTGTAGAACCGATAAAACGTTTACAACAAGTCCCTGTCAGAAGTGTACGTCCTGAACGTCGGTGGGAGTATCGGGCAATTGTGTCTGCTCGGGAGTGGTTTGTTTGATGGGCTGAAGATGTCGTGTCCTAGGTTCTTGGGGCTGCGTTTCTCTGGCCAACACTCGCTCCACGTGTCGTGCCACCAGCTCGGCGGCTGCAGCCGGCGCTCGGGTCATTGCACACAGATCGTTCACAGACATTCTTACCCTCAAACCACGTGCCGCAGCAGTTATACAAGCGACCGCGATTAGCGATGGCGGCACCAAGAGAAACTCCGTTTCTGTTGACAAGAAAACAAATCTTTTTTTAATTTTTACAAGAAAATACATAAACTTTTTGATTTCTCGTTGTTAACTATAAATTAAAAAATACTATTTAATTTCTAAAAACATGTAGTGAGAAAGAATTCTATAGACTAACTAGCTGGTATCCGGCATGTTATTGCCGTGGAAGAAATAATTGCGGAGATATCGTTTTAAATTTAGAAGAGTTATATTGTTAAATTAGGTATGATAATTTATTGTAGTTGAATGATATATAATTTTCAAATAAATATATCGGCACCATACGCGCGGCACCTACTGTAAATTAATTGTACTTGAACTATAACGCGCTACTATTTGCACAAGTGCAAGTAATTAGTTGACAGTTTTACCGCAATCTGATGAACGGTATGGCATATTTTTCATATTTGATTATATAATACCTCTGTGAGACAGAGACAGTATATATTTATTACAACAATAGTTTTGAACTTTGAGGAAGTTTAATTTTCCAACAAATATATACTATACATACATATATATGAATTCAAAAATTAACTGCTTATACATATACTAAAGCACATATATATAAATATAGTTTTTTAAGATATTGGGTATCTCAATTGATCAATTGATTCATTTGAATCAATTGATTATTATTTACATGTCAAAATAATAATCAATTGCGATTCATCGTGTGACAGCATTAGAAAGGTCAATTTAAACATCTCTCAGGCATATAGATCCTTTCCAACAGAATCCACATATTTAACAAGTCGAATATCGAATGGCCTCACGATGCGGTAGTCGCAGGTAGGTGCGCATCTGTTGCAAGATAATTACAACGGACAGGTGGCATAAGCACCTTGCATCCTATCGTCCTTGCGTCCATCTTACGCTTACACATATTTATTTACTACATTATTATAATATGTATGTACAAATATGTAGCACAATTATATTGTTTACCAATCGACTGCTTGTTTATAACAAGTCCAAAGGCTAAAATAATGATTAAAAATCCTACTGTATAAAAATGTTTACTAAAAAGAGAAAAGTTTTATATGTTATGTCACTTCTACGACCAAGATCATCAAGCCATTTAGGTTAGAACGTGCATACATTTATGCATATACATACATATATTACACTCTAAAAACTTTAAACCACTAGTGTGGCAGTCCGGTAAAAGATGCGAAAGTTTCTACCGCTCCGCGAAACATCGCAATAAAACCAGACATGATCAGATATGTATAAGACCAGAAATCTTTTGAGCTTTGTTAATCTCAATATTTCACAAACTTCTTTTTAATTAATTTAAGAAACACGTTTTACTATAACTCAAAATGCTTCCGCAGATCTAAACAAACTATTTTGACTATCTTACGTTCATACAGATAAGCATTACGAAGTTTGAAAACGTTTAAAATTTATGACCCCAATATCAGAAAATAATCACTATAAGGACCGATGTTAATAGACCGTCGCGTTACATTTTGCACAATACAAGTCGATCATTGTTGTTTGAGAATAAGGAAGGAGAACTTGGCAGCTGCCAGATTCGTGCATGCTGTCCCCGTCTGCATCTTTGTACGTACCTACCTCAGGACAATGGATTGGAAATAATGGTGGGTAATTTACATCTTAAGTTTTTAGCCAAGGGCGCAGCTGCAATATTCGCGAACGTAGTACGGTGTGAGCCTAATTTGACTTTAGATTTGTGGACTTTTAGTAATTGTATGATCAATGAGGTAACAAAGTAAGTTCCGTTAAATCTGTAAGACTACTATCGTCCACTGTGTATCTCGTTGATATTGAGATATTGAATTAATTTTTTTAGCTCAGTCGAATTATAACATTTTTTTATAATGTAATTTTATAAGGTAGATATATTAGAACAATTGTGGTCTTTTAAAAATGGTTCTTTTGACTAACAAAAATAATTTCAATGATTTTAAAAGTAAATAATAGGTACTTATTTTCGTACAACCGTTAATCCTTTTTACGATTCTTATTTCATTAGTTAATTTTTCTATTTTTAAACATTGTTTTTAAATAAATTTGCTATTTTTATAAAACTATTTAATCGTAGTTTTGTAAGTTTTATTTTTTTATCTCTATATAACAACTATACAATAATCCTTATCCCCATTGCTAAAAGGAACATTGCACTGCGGCGTTCACCTTATCCTAACGGCGAACGTAGTCAAGCGAAACGTCTTAACTGCCTAGCGTTGGGTGTAGGTTTAGGGCAAGCCAAGACGGCAGATGTGGCAACACCTGGCGCGACCCTTCCACGTCTCACTGTGGGGTCACTGCCCACCTACAGCCTACACGCTTCCTAGCTATCATGCCCTTATACTTTTCTTCACGCTAGAAATACGTTTTAAGAAAAAATATAGAAACACGCGAACTCTTCATAAGTTTTAATTAGAAAAACTGCTTACTTATTACGCCGTCTAAGTTCAAGCTTGTCCGCTTCGTGAGGATAATCGTTGAGTGTTGTTTTATTTATATTTTATACAGACTGTAAAAGGAAATTATGCGCCGTTCCGTCTAACGTGCATATTCACGGTTACTGACTGTTTGAGCTTTATATGTTTATTTTTTTAAATAAATAGGAACATTTCTCAGCCTTCGATTACAACTGCCGTAGAAATAAAATGTATTCCCATCAATTCATTAACACGGTAATAAAAATTTGACTTATCGAGTAAGGCTTTTACGGAATACCTAATATATTTATACCTACCCATCACCGTTTTCTGAAATCGCTTATTAAGCTTCCAATTTGCAATGTCTTTATGCAATATTACCAAAATTATTACTTTTCTGAAATTATTAAAATGAAGACCTTATTGAATATGTACTTTCATTCAAGTTAACAACAATACATCATAACCCTGATTGATTAAAAGATTAAAATCCTGATTGATTAGAAATAGAAATGGTTTACCGATAACATTTTTGAAGTAAAATGAATAAGTGGTGACAACGCATCTGCGTTTTGATTCATAATCGAGTATAAAAATGTAGATGTTTATAATGGGCCACAGCGTCCACTTAAACATCAGGTGGAATGTGAATGAACATTTGTCACCCTTGTTTTATAAAAAAAATAACTGAATGAAATCACTTAACTGAAAATCTTAAGTATTGTACTAAATGTTAAAAATATATTATAATAATTATATTGAAATCAATATTTTGATAATTTATTTCTTTAATATAAAATTATCCAATTGAACAAATTTACTACACACAATAATTCCCTAAACAACATATTAAAACCTCCAAAACGAGTGAACACCATATCAGACGTAATCTGTACCAACACGGCCATCGAAGCGGCGCGGTCGGTTGGGCGACAGGTTGGCCGACAGTTGGATCCAACATCTGCTGCTACGCGAACAGCTCAACAACCTAAGACACCCTCACGTCTTACCCTTCTAATTACCGAACCAACTAACAGACATCAGGAACCGTTAAGTTTCGTTTGACAAACCTGTCTAACCCCATACTAGAATCCTTAACCGATAAAAATAGACAGTCGAAAGTGCAAGGGTTGCAAATAGTTTAAATCATTGTCTGCTAATTCGAAACCGGTCGTAATTCCACACGATGCATCCCCTGCTAAACTTTTATGACTTCGATGAGATTGAAGCACTAGCGAAATAGCGAACAAAAAATCACATAGGCGAAGTTCAGTTTCACATATAATTTGGTTTAAGCAAATAAACCCTGTGTGTTATGTCTTATGACGCATAATTTCGATTACTTGTAATTTGTAAAAATGCTAAAATATATAAATATGAAACTCTTTAAAGTAGGATAAGTAAAACCCCTGAAATGGATTCGATTGATCTTGGGAATAACAGTATTGGGATCAATAAAGGTAGAACTAAATATCGACTTAGATAGCTTAGGGTCGGAACGCCAGGTGCGCGCTAAGACTCCTCCTTTATAGGGCGCTTTTGTCGTCCGTCCCGACACTCCGGAGCTGAACAATGGCCTCGGGACGTCTTCGCTTATTGTCGCCGACTCAGCTGTCGCGGTCGCCCCAGCTCGTTCACCTACCCGTCTCGTAAGTCACCGTGACCATGACACTGTTTCTTTATCCCGTTCTGAAGTTACCTACGTGTTACGTGAACATTTTGAAGAAGAATTTGATATTAAATAAATTAATATTAAAATAAGTAAATATAGAAATACGACTGAAATCGGTTGAGAAAAGAATACTATTCTTTTCTTTCCTATTTAAGTTACATGTGCCATCCATAAATGCGCCTATAAAAACGAAGAAAGTAATAAAATACGGGCATAAAATCTAAACATGTTTCAATTTAATTAAAGTTCATGCACGTATACATAGTATTCAAATTACATTAAAATTATATGACCGTTATACCGTAAATTAAACCCTGGTGTTAAGATCAAAAGGTCCAGGGGGTCAAGGAGTGTTATTAACCTGTTAACACCTCCAGTAATTCACGATCGGTTACCGGCAATTATGTAACTTCCGGTGGCCGTTGCTGACGTAGATTTGACAGCGTACTTCAAACTCAGTGTTTCCTTACAACACAATCTCCATTTGATAATATTGTTAGATAACTAGTAAGTTATGTTTAAACTTCAACAAAATTCTGTTAACTTTATAGAATAACTGTATAAGATAAAAAAATCTTTATTTTCTATTTTAAAATAATCTAACTTTTAGGTCAACCTGTGTACACTGTATACTATGCGTGACAAAAGTTCCTTACTATTGAAATTTATACATTTTACTTTAGAAACATTAGAATCACATGACTGTTCTATAATACAAAATATTACAATAAAATAAAACGTGTCAGCTACATAAGCTACCGTATCAGAACCGTCATCTTCGTTCATCGACGCGCTATACTCTGAGCAATTAGTGTATTTTTCTAACATAAATCTTGGCAAATCATTATGATGTACTGGCATATAACGACTTCTACCAAAAATAATTTTATTTATATTATAGCATTATATTGTTACCAGAATGAAGTACATAAGCATAAGCGCCGACATCGTTAGTTTCAAGGAGATGCATCTGCATATTACATATTATATACATTTATTATAATATTTTAACAGTGCATTCTTATAGGTAATTATGAATAGGTATAGAAAATTAAACATGGGTAGATATACAAATTCAAAATATAAAGTAGGTAATGGATCAATGAGCTGAAGTGACTTGAATATTCATTCAGAACGTTACGACGTATAAAGGCATAGAATCGGTCAATGATGGAAGACACGAAGTAAAACGTCTTTTTCCAGCTCACAATTCACTTTAGACAACAAACTAGACGCCTCCAGTTTTTATTTACACAATAAATTCATTTATTACCTATCCTGTCCGTCAAAGTCCAGTGCTGCACAAGGCCTCCCCATGGATTGCTTCATGAGGGAATGGAATATTTATCATAGTTACAACGCTTAGCAGGCTGTTATTATTTTCTAGTTGTTATTAGCAATAGGAGTGGTTTCTCTCTCTCTCTCTCTCTCTCTCTCTCTCTCTGTCTCTGTCTCAAGACAGTATGGGTATATTTACCGTGTGGTGGGGGTGTAAGAATATCCACTAACCCCATTTCACACAATAAAAAAGGATCTTAATTTTTCTTATGTATTTTCTTCTACATGAGCAAGTACACCATCGCCCATGGAAATATTATGCATATTAATCACTGATATTACTACAGTATAAATGAAAAGTAAACCTAGTTTCGAGGTTACAATTGCAAACATAATAGCATTTTCATAGTGAGAGTGTTTGTTGGACAAGGGTCAGTGGCAGTAGGGTGCGACACAAGGTGTGCGATATCACTGCTCCGCGGCATGTGCGTTCCGATACACGCACCGGCCCTCCGCCCCAAATACTACAGCATGCGCACGCACTCAAATCGCATTATAAATAAAGGGAGGAACGCACTGAGCGATTAAAAACTGGTCCAATTTGTATGCACGAACAAATATGGTTTTATCCTATTGGAATTATTTATAGATTTAAATATATTTTCGAACTATAAGTTTAACTTTCAGACATATGAAGGTATAATCATTTCAATAGTTTAATAGCGCCAAATAATATTTATTACAATTAAATCACTTTTACAAGCTAAAGTTCAACTAAAGAACAAATTTAATAAACCCAATTAACTTTAATTGATTAATGGTAATTAACACCAAAGTCCAAAGAATAAATAATTCTACCCGCATATTACTCATAACGTCGACAATTTATGTTTGCCTTAATTCCGCTAGTAACAAATGATAAAGTTAATAATTCAAAATTGCTACGGATCAAAGTCCACATTTTGATAGTTAAATGTTAACGCCCCAAACTTGTTAATTAAATGTCGTCTTAGACTACTCGATATCAATGTCCTGCATGTTAACTTTTTGTAAAATGTTAAGAATTTACACAGCGAACGTGGCAGACGAAGAACTCGTGGCACCAGACCTGGACGTAGCAGAAGAGCACAGTACTCTGGAAGTATAAACCGTGATTGGAGGCTAGTTAGAACGTCATCATTGCCAGAAGTAGATATTATGAGTCAAGTAGCTAGTGATGGCACTGAATGGACGTGTATTTCTAGTGGTGTTGCAACGGGCCGTCGAAGTCAGCAAATGTAACGAGAAGTTTCAGATCCTATTCCACGCGCTAAGCGGTATGTAGAAAACAAAAAAGTGCTTTCCTCCTGGCGACTTTTTATTCGAGAATATACCTATATTACGACGCATAAAGTTATGCACCGAAACTGAAACACTAATCAAATGTCAAAACAACTCGTAAAAAATTCGTAAAAATTCCTTCATTGCCTTCATCTATGCACGTGGAGCTTACAACATGAGCCATTTAGATTAACACATTTTATGGTCCTTGGGGTCCCCCAGTTTTCAAAAACACAATGAGTAAAAATAAATTCAAAGAAATAATGAAATATTTGCGATTTGATTTGAGAAGCACGCGTAATACGCGAATATACAGACAAACCTGCAATGATTTCGGATACACGTAATAAATTCATAGAAAACAGTCAAATGTTTCACATTCCTGGTGAAAATATGACTGTTGACGAACAGTTATTTCTATCGAAACACGTTATCCTTTTTTGCAATACAATGCAAATAAACCTGATAAATTTAGATTCAAGTTTTGGTTACTACTTATTAATGGATGTTGAGAGCAAATATCTGTGTGGTTCCTTATTTAGGTAAAGATGTTGAGCGCTTAAGTGATATTTCATTACCAAAACATGTATTTATGAAATTTTTACAACCTTATCTCGAAAAAGGTCGGAACCTTACAACGGATAATATTTTCGCATCCCTGAAATTAGCAGAAAAGTTAAGATCTGAAAATACAAGTATTGTTGAAATAATGAGACGACCAAGACGAGAGTTACTATCGGTTTGTAGAAACATTCGTACACAAAGATATGCAACCTTTATTTTGAAGCCGGCAACAAACGCAACCCAAGATCAATTAACCCAATATCAAGATTAACATGGAAAAAATGTCATTATCTTGAGTAGATTACATCAAAATGTACAATAATAATAATATTGATTCAAAAAAACTTCCGGAGACTTTACTGTTTTATAACGAAACCAAGGTAGGCGTGTACATAGTTGACCAAATGGCACGAAAGTACACCGTAAGAGCTGGAACTCGAAGATGGCCAGTCCACGTCTTCTACAATATTCTTACAAAACTCTTGTTGATGGCCGATGTACATAACGACCAGCAACCGGCAGCTGCGTCAAAAATACCAAATTGTAGCTGCGATCACCAATTCGCCTCCCAAGCGTGGCGATTAAAGCGAATACTTCCTAGTAGAGATAAACATGTTCATTAATTACTGTCAGTCCGTAGCTGCGGACTATCACAGAACTTGCGGACTGTTACATGCTGATAATGAAACCAAAAAGGCGAACTACATTATGACGTACGATATCATTAGGTCTAATCCTACGACGCAACTTTGACTGGACTAATTCGCCAAGAAGTTTTAAAACAAAAGTGTATTTTACACAAACGTATTGGTATAGTACGTGAAGGTATGGTCATCCGGTTAATATGGTCACTTTTTTGTAACTTAAAAACTACAGCCTTGTTTGCATACGATAGCTCTTCATCGGTCAATAAAATACTATAGGGTCTCTCAGTGATGCTTTATCGAAGCTATTTTGACAGTTGAGATTATAGTAAATATTTTAGTCGATTTTAGTATGGTGTAGTATAGTTAAGTTTTTTTAAGTACATTTTTCAGTGTTCATAATTATTGCTAAAGCTTGTATACGACTTTGTGTTTTTGTCTCTGTCCTTCTCCTAGTTTTGGTTTTATAGGCGCCAAAGCTTAGGGTGACCCATATTACCCTCACGTACCTTATACTTACTTTTAGTAAAAAGGCCAAATGTGATTGATCAAAAATAAAATTTTCATAGAAAAAAAAATTATTACACTTTGTAATTAGTTTCTCGTGTCGGCTCTAACACAAAGATAATTGTAATTTTTACTGCTGACTTACCACCTGGTCGGCGGTAAAACAGTTCACTTTGAGGAAACATGCATGTCTAAATATAATATAAAATAGTATTCTATTTTATTCTTAGAATAGAAAAACATTTATGTAACAAACACAGTAAAAATAGTAAAATAAAAGCAAAATAATAAGTGTACCTCCAGGTGGACCGACGCTATTTTAATAAACATACTACATATATGTACATCAGATGCTTCCTTGCATTTAATTATTCCCAAGAATGGGAGAGGTCTGTAGTCGACAGTGGAACCTATATAGGCTTTTATTTTTATCTATAAGTACAATTTATGTGGACGAAAACCATGTGTACTTTATAACATTTCATGGAACTAAATAATAAGAAATATAATAAAAACGAACATAGCTCCCGTACGTACCAGTATAGCACACAGAGGTGAGTGTGATGGCGTGGGTCCGGACGAGAGTATTCTGACGGCCCCATGGTACTCGCGCCAAAAATGGGTCTACGAAGTCGAAAGCCGTTGCGATGGAAAGCTGCCAGTCAAGTCGTTGCAGAAGCATAACTTCCCATTGCTGCAACCAACGGTTATGCCTATAAGATACAACTCTTAGCAAGATAGGCTCTTAGTAACTGTAAATATTT
Organism: Parnassius honrathi; assembly: GCA_018247895.1. NCBI lineage: Eukaryota > Metazoa > Arthropoda > Insecta > Lepidoptera > Papilionidae > Parnassius > Parnassius honrathi. The sequence continues at coordinate 10,835 of DWHP01003171.1, forward strand.
AAAATTCACACACTAAAAAGTTTATTTTTGGTCTACATGGAGCATCACATACTCAGTAGTTTCCTGGAGATTAACCTCTCCTAATTGTAGTTCCATGTTCCCTGTAACTTCTAATCTACTCTCCGTTTCGTTTTTGGAGTTTGAACTTTTTAAACCGGTATAACTTTTTTTACAGAATAAGGGTCAAACAGTGGCCCATAGACATCTACATTTATCCTCGATTAAGAATCAAAACGAAGGACTAAGATGTACCTCGTTTCCAGTAAAAAGCGTATTATTCTCCAGATTCACCATACGTATAACACAATAGCATTGAGCGGCTATTTTACGCTGGTATTCTATGAGAGCGTAGCCCTAACCCGTTGGGGTCGACCCATTCGGGCTACAAACACAATATAGCTGCAGCGTGGATCTATCACGTAAATCTCTCAACGTTTAAAATAAACATACAAAAATCACTTCCTTGCTAAGAAACACTTTTATTATTTTTGTCGTTTTATTGTTAAAATATCTAGATAGATAACTGTTTATTGAATCTAATGATCAAGTTGTATAACGGAACAATAAAGGAAAATTTATGAACTACAAAACATTAACATCATTACAAAACATTCTGATTACACAAGATACTTGCTGTTATTATGTTGCATACATTTTGCAAAATATTATAATTACAAGTTCTTGTTGAGAAAGGACAAATACTAATTATAAACAATTGAATCGTAACCGTCATACACGACGGATCAGGCGGAAACCGCAAAAAATAGCAAACTATCAAGAATTAAAAAGAAAGGGACGAACTAAGGAACCGGTGTTTCTTTATTTACGTAGGGCAAATCGCATGGCGAAATTTAAGGGTGAAAGAATATGAGCAATGAGAATAATAATCTGAAAAAGTAATGGTTTCAGTTATTTTTATGATAGATTATATTCTAATTATTATCGGGTCTGAGAGTAATTTCCACGAAGATTACTGTTTGATAATATTGCACTACAAAAGGAACTAATTTTGATAATAACTTAGTTCTTTGTGCAGTCCTAAAAATAGCCAGTTAAAGCAAGTTAAAGCAATTATAAAGTTAGAAAATCTATGAGAAGTAATAGCTTCTATAGAAAACTATGATTACTATTTAAGCTTTCTACAGATTAATATTGTGTTGTTTTTTAGGGGATAATTGATATTGTTATTCAAATGACTCCCCCGGAGTTCACTAAACCCATAGATAACACTTGTCCAGATAACAGACATCTATCGTGTGTAGCATAAAAATAAACATCCCTTTTATTTAAAAGGGACCATTTACGAGTAGGTTAGGAAGGTCTCTTATCGTGTAAGAATCCTCAGATGACTTGATGAATTATAATTACTTTACAAAAAATTGTATCTGTCTACTCGGCATTGAATACGCATGAAGTGCATAATTGTATTAATCTAAGAATTAATTGAGTATGTGAAAAATAAACAGTTGGCACCAATGACAGTCACGCTTGATATCCTACGAAAAAGTGGAATAGCCAAGGTAAAGTATGGAAATTGAAAATTTTGTGTATTATGCCATGTGATATAATTTACGTATGCGCGTCGCACGCTTATCAAGATCATCAGACGAATTAATTGCAAGGAAGGATATGCCAGGACGCCATAAGGTACGACATACCCACTTCGAACTGAACTGTTCGGCTTCCCACGGTCTACATATAGGAACTCAATAAATGCGTTCATAGTACAACTCGTTGTTACTAGGTACACAATCACGAGATCTCTATACATTTTGTTATGTGTGTTCATGTACCTTAGTAATTTACTTATCAAGTAATAAATAGTAAATAGAAAGTGTTTAGTATATGCGTGACGTAATGGGACGATTTCAACACGCTGCCAGGCGTGTGAATTGAACTAGAAGTCAAAAACTCACGGACATTAGCGAGTAATTGATGGAATCACACCTGCCTCCACCTACCTACCTACAGTCACACAATATTACAATTACGGTGTTATCAATTTTCGTAATAAACGTTTTGGGTGGGAATGAAAACATACAGATCAAATTTCAGAGTTTTTCAACTTTTAAGTACCTTTGGATAGATTTATAGGAGGTAATGAAAATTTAAAACATACAGTTCTAATATATATGAAGAGGACACGGATGTGGACCTCGTCGTAACAACACTTCTTAACATAAGGAAGCGTCTTATCGTATGTATCAGTGTTTCAACCCACATTTCCGTCGGAAGTAAGCGACCACGCTATTCAATAGCAGAATTTGTCACAGGCTACAGCTACGTACAAGAAGGGCGACAAATTGTTGGTTGCCCGTAGATTGTGACAGTCGAGGAAGAAGTAATTACCGGAAACTCACAGGCAAGTGACTTTAAGGAAACGGGCAATATAAAGCCGTCTTCTTTAAGGGGTGGAGGAGTGACATTTGACTCCGCTAATCGAGTTCATTCACAGGAAAATCAAAACAGTGTATAAAGGCTTGCGGTCGCTACAGGATGTAAGGTATAGGGCTGCATTGAACTCTACGACTTCAAGAGTTTGATAAGGAGGCTCGATTACGTTACCAAACAAATAATAACATTTAAATAGTATGAATGTTAGATTAGATATTTTAGTCCATGATATTTATCATGGCAATAAGTTACAGTTGTTTAGGAAGTTTTTACTAGCTTACTGTACCCTCTCTAATTATATAACCTATTCTAACTACAGCTGCAATATAACGGGTTTTTCAAAAAGAACTTTGTTTTCTAAAACAAAATAAAACAAAGAGTTTAGATGAAGATGATTCAAATTTTTATTGTATTACGAAG
>DWHP01003172.1:0-13647 GCA_018247895.1 Parnassius honrathi
TTTTTTGATTTCAATAGCCTCGCGAATCATCCTTGGAAGGAATCGGTGTTCTTTAGCGAGGATTTGTGGTCTATCAAGTCTGACGTCACTACAACTAATTGACATGACGTCGGAGGGCATTTATAATAAAAAAAATGATGCACAGACTACGAACGGTGCATTATATTTTGTTAGAGCAAGTGCTTAATATTTTTCGTAGTATAACCTTAGCTAATGCAGCTATTTCTACAACACCGGAAACGTATATAAAAATATTATATATCAGACGCTCAGCCAGTTTTTAACCCTTCGTTGTCTGCTTACCAAACGGTTGGTAACGGCATCCTAACTGTTCGCTTCATCGTTTATCATTCGTGTAGCAAAACAGTGAACTAATATGCCAGCACATGCCTTTCCATCCGATTATAAGAAGGGTGTTGAAGGTAAGAATGAACAGGCTTTTGTTAAGCTAAGTCCGCGCGCTTTGCCATCTTCGGCTGCATCACCACTTACCAACAGGTGGAATAATGGTAAAGCACTGGCTTGCTGAAAAAATTATATTTTTATCGTGAAAAAAATATTTTTTTTCAATTCTCTTTTGATTACTTTTTGCGTATTTTTTTTTAATTTTGTGTGTATGCTGTTTATGAATTCGTACGGTTAAACTGCAAAATTTATTTCAAACAAGAAAACATGTTAAGTTCAAAAAAAACAATTGCAGAATACATAAATAAAAAAAATGGCCACTTTTACATCCTTAATCCTAGTAATAGTTCTTACAATCACACCTGATCAGCCGTAGACTCAGTATTCCACAAAGCATTTCTTAAAGTCTTGCCAGGTCCAGTCTTGGAGTTAACAAGTTTGAGCTGTATACCAGGTTCAGCCACCGCACGGAACGGCGTTGTCTGCCAGTATGTCTGTGTGTTCTTTTTCCACATCACTACGTAGAAACGTTTGTTGTTCTGATATCTGTCATAAACACAGAAATAATTGTTAAAGTTATTCATAAAGTTAAAATTACAGCATATGTACATCCCACAGCTGGACCCAGGCTTCCTCTCATTTCTGAGAGGATTTTAGGTCAAGGAAATGTCCACCACGCTACCCTAATGCGTATTGACGAACTTCACATGTCTTCGAAATATTTTTTTCTTATTTCTCAGACATGCAGGCTTCCTCACGATGTTTTAATACACCGCCGAGCACGTGGTAATTCAGCACTTAAAATTGTAATTAACAATTTCATTGGTTCCAGCGGAAATTGAACCCGGGTTGCTCGCGTACTGTGAAATTTGCAGCGAGCGCTCAGCCCCTGACCTACCATGGCTCAAGTTACTCTTACTACTTATTAAAACTTATTCGATTAAATATTACTCCATTAGAAGCTTCTTCGTTAATATTTTCATACCATTTATTTTATTTTAAAATTTTGATACTGTTATTTTAATGTGGATGTGATGAAACTTATAATCAAGTTAATCAACTATTGATAAAAGGTTAAATGGAGGTGAATGACAATAAAAATGCTCTACAAAGCCGAAACTAACAGATTGTGGCCAATAATCTCCTTGTGATCTTCGACGTATACGTCGCGTGTTATATTTATTTCTCGAATGGAGGTTTTTCACTTTTTCCATTAAGTACATTGTAAATCAAAACTTAAAATTACAGTTACTAAATTTAGTGGTCGTCTTGTCTTCTATCAAATGTATGGTGTTCAATAAATAAAACAATATTAATACTTACCCAAATATAAAACCAACGTAATCGTCGTCTATCTGTGTATCAACGAACAGCGTCCCCTCGAAGTCGACTCCTCCAAATTTGTCGAAACCCACTGCAAGTCCAGGATCTGAATTGAGGGTTTGGACAATTTCCGCACCATCATTAGCTATCACCCAGTTAGGATCCTGTTGCGACTCACCCTCCGGATCCAAACGGACTGTCATATATTCTCTAAAAATGGAAATAATAATTTAATTATGTATATATAACACACAAACAAAGTAAATAAATTGACAAAAAACGATTTTCTTAGACCATTCATAATTACAATTAAGGTCTCGCTAAGGCAATGTAAGTTGAAATTTTGTTTTTTTTTTTTTTTGTTAAATGTATGAGTAATCGCCAGTTTACGAATCAAGTATATTTCATTAAGGACCTTATCACCAAATGATATAGGAAAAATGAAGCTTAAACGTTGCCTTATCGATATCACCAGTCAATCATAATCTGTCCATCGCTGGAAACGATGACCTCCTTCACAATTTGAACGATATTGATGATTGGGTGTAACATTATCTATTTTCCGCAACAACAAGATATGTTCAATGAGTACCGTGACAATCGATTTAGGAAAATGTTAGAAAATTATGTGGTATTTAAAATTAATTTGCTGACGTCTATCTTTCCGTACAATGTGTGCGTCTTCAAGGCAAGAGTGATTAGGCATTTGTTACGCTAAGACAGTGCGATTTACCATCTAAGGCTCACCACTTACCACCAGGTGGGGTTGTGCTCAAGCACTGGCTTATAGAAAGTAAGAAAAAAATTGAACTGGCAGTCAGTACAATAAGGTAGTAAACCCTATAGTGTAGTATACCCTATAGTTCATATATTTATTTCTCTATACCCTTCAGACCGGAACACAGCAATGCAAGTTCTAATATTTGGTGGCAGAAATAGGCCAGCGTCTAATATCTACGGACTAGACAGCAAGCTACGCAGTATTGAAATTATTGTGATGAAGACTTTTTTATAGAAGAGGGGGCAAACGAGCATGCGGCTCACCTGATGGTAAGTGACTACCGCCGCCCATGAATAACCGCAACACCAGGGGAATTGCAGGTGCGTTGCCGGCCTCTTAGAAAGGAGTAAGCTCTTTTCTTGAAGTTCCCTAAGTCGTATCGGTCCGAAAAAGTCGCCGGTGGTAAACAATTCCACAGAGAACTTGTACGAGGAAGAATTCTCCTAATAAAAAGCAGAGTGGTGGACCACCAGGCATCCAGATAGTGAGGATGATATCGGGAAATTTGAAGCGATGTGCGTTCGTGAAATTTGGCTGCTGGAACTAATCTGAACAATTCCTCAGAATACTCACCGTGGTAGATTTGATAGGAAACGCAAAGGAATGCAACATCCCTACGCAGCGCCAGTGAATCGAGCCGATCAGAAAGAACTCGGTTGTCGACGATACGAATCGCTCTGCGCTGGATGCGGTCAAGTGGAAGGAGCTGACATAGGGGTGCCCCGGCCCAGAGATGAGAACAGTATTCAACGTGAGGCCGAACTTGCGCTCTGTAAAATTGCAAGCGATGTGCCGGCATGAAATACTGTCTCGCTCTTCTGAGCACGTCAAGCATTTTAGAGGCCAAATTGGCCTTCTCTTCCAAGTGACCACAAAACTGTACATTATCCGATATGTCGACGCCGAGGATTCTGATGCTAGCTGAGGCAGCAAGAGGAGTGCCTTCAAACTGAGGAGATATAACAAAGAGGTTTTATTAGCGGTTAACGCGCAAACTTGTATCTTCTGGGTATTGAATTGGACTAGATTTAGTCGCCCCCAATCCCGGACTTTGTTAAGCAAAGACTCGACTTTAGACACAAGTTTGTATGAAGCATTCTCCCCAATTGTGCAACATTACTTACAGCAGATCTTTAAATAAAGTAGTCGTATGGCGACAATGACCTTGTCACCACAACAAGTAACTTCCATATTATCACCAGTGCGATATTTTTTATTTATTATTACTACAAACGTTATTCGATTCGTTAACGACTGATGCTACGATTAATTTCTAACGGACTGATAAAAAATAAAGAGCAAAATCTCACCTGAAATCCGTTCGGAATATTCTGGAATTGTTGGGGCAGTTATCTAAAGCATTCGTAACATTGTCTCCGTCGAAATCGTTGTCGCATAAATCACCTATTCCATCATCTACAATAAATTTATTTATTAATCTAACTGTAGTAGTATTAGTTAATATCATAATATATTAGTTAGTAGGAATATATCTTTTCGTTACAAATAACCTAAATTGTGAAATGAAATGCGTAATATGTACTAATATTCGTATAATAATGAGATCATTGTTATACAATTATAACTGCCTAGATTTATTTAAAATAGTGTAATGTATTTTCTTACTATTACTGTCAAGCTGACTAGGGTTTGGTACGAGAGGGCAATTGTCTTCCAAATTAGGAACTCCATCTCCGTCGATATCTTCATCGCAAGCATCACCTTTTCCATCATTATCTACGTCTAGTTGATCACTGTTGGCTAAATTTGGACAGTTGTCCAGACCGTCTTGAATGCCGTCTCTGAAAAGCAATAGCGTTATTTATATACTTTTAGATATTACTTTATTAATTATTCCTACGATTTGGGGATCTTATTTTAACACTTTCCGTGTATCAATGGCAAGTACATCACCCACCTTTGATTTGCCGACGATATAATCCTTATGGCAGAATCGCTGGAGGACTTAAGCACTATGCTCAGTGATCTCAATAGTGTCTCCCAACGGATAACGGAAAGTATCTAAGTGAACAGGGGCAAAACAAAGATCATGTTTAATATCCATGTCACAACTATGCAGGTAGTTGTTGGGAGCACTAAGCTCGAAGTTGTCGACGAGTACGTTTACCTGGGACAAATAGTCTGACTAGGTAAGTCCAACTTCGAACGAGAGGTCAATCGACGGATTCAACTCGGCTGGGCAGCGTTCGGGAAATTACGACACATCTTCTCGTCTAGTATAACTCGAAACCTGAAAACTGGATTGTACAACCAATGCGTGTTGCCAGTGATGACTTACAGATCTGACACGTGGTCCTTCGCTGTTAGCCGTATGAGGACGCTCAAAGTCACTCAGCGAGCTATGGAGAGAGCTATGCTCAGGGTTTCTCTGTGTGATAAACTTAGAAATGAGGATATCCGCAGTAGAACCGGAGTCCGACATAGCCCAACGGATTAGTAAGCTGAAGTGGAAATGGGTCGGCCATATAGCTCTGAGAACGGATAACCGTTGGGGAAAAAAAGTTCTCCAGTGGCAGCCTCCTACCGCTAGGCATAGTGTGGGGCGACTCTCCACTAGATGGAGTGACAACCTGGTAAGACATGCAGGATGTCGATGGATGCAAATGGCTCAGGACAGTGCTTTGTGGCATTCCTTGGTGGAGGCCTACATTCAGCAGTGGACTAATGAAGGGCTGTAATGATGATGATGATGATGATAATGGAAATAAATGTACATTGCCACGCCTCGGCTACTTTTATGCCTACGTCACACTAAGCTTATCGCTTTACCTCTCGGGCGACCGTGATGTTACCCTCTCTGCCCACAGAATGCTCCAATCGTGCAATTAATCGTGACGCTTCGCGTTAGGCCGCTCGCGTTTGCAACTTAGTGGTTGTTGAAACTGGGGCTGCATGTGCGCTTTATGCATATTTAGTACAGCTAATTATATTCACGTTATCAAAAAGAAATATACGTAGTCGTCCTCGCCAACGGAGATTGTGGATGACATCTATTCATCGCAATAGAACGACACTCCATAACAAGCGTTCGATTCGAACTGCGTTCGCGCGATTATGCCGTCGACCACTGATATTGCCTGGCCTTTGATTCACGGCCAAAAAACTGATAAAAGATGGAGCGATGGGCATGACGAGTATTGTGGCCACACTACGTTTCTGCCTCCTTTCCTCGCTAGTTCCCACGCCACTCAACGAGTGTGTGGCCAGGGGTTAGATACAGAAGTGGGCAGTGTACTGACTGGTCGCGGTCGACGTCGCTGTCGCAGGCGTCGCCGACGCCGTCGCGGTCGGCGTCGTCCTGCGGCGCGTTGCGCACGCGCGGGCAGTTGTCGCACGCGTCGCCCACCGCGTCGCCGTCCGCGTCCTCCTGCGCCGGGTTGTACGCGCGTGGGCAGTTGTCCTGCTCGTTCGGAATACCTGCGAGTTACTCATTTAATTACCCGTCAATTACAAATAACATTATAATATATCATTTATTTTACGTGGTAGAAGCCATGTTATTATGGCTTTAGCAAAACCCGTCTCAACTGGGCATGGACCTTGTTCTCACAAAATACCAGAGTGAAAAAGCGGCGCCTAATACATCTGTATGTCATATGATCATCGTAAAGAACCAAATTTTACCGGAAACGAGGCATTCCATCTTAATTCCCAAAATTGATAACGCATCTGTAGCCTTCTTTCTTTAAATTATGTTATTAGTTGTAGTCACACTTACCATCATGTAAACGGTTATTGAATTATGACATAAGTCACTGTATAGTTAAGAAATAAATATGTGTCACTGCGATTGCTTTGTTTCCGCCTACACATGTTATAGTGTGCCTATCTTAATTTGTTTTGATTTACTAGACTTCACAACCTGTAATTATACGGGCTATCACGGCCTATGAGCCGGATCACAACTGTAATTTCACCGCTATTTAATGCCTGAAATAGCTAGAGACGCCCAGACAGGCTACTAACTAAACTTTGTTATTTTACTTTTTGTAAACGGATGCTCCTGTGATGTAGACTATTGTACAATGATATGTATGACTCATATGTTTTCTTTAATCATGTCACTGTGGTAGTTCAGTGCCATTTGGGCGCGCAAACATCACTTGTTTTCACAGTATTCAATGTATCTGAGTTTAATCTCCGTCAGCACTCCTGAAGTTATGTATTGCAATTTTTAGTGCTATCAAACTGTTTTTCTATTTCTCTAAAGTTTTTAATACCATCGTTATCCATATCAGGATCACAGACGTCTCCCAGCCCATCGCGATCCGCATCCTCTTGCCCGGGGTTATACCGACGCGGACAGTTATCACACGCGTCTCCTCTCTTATCGCTACGGTCTTCATCTCGATCCAGTTGGTCCGGGTTTGATACTAGTGGGCAATTATCCTGGAAAGGTACAAACGTTTTGCTTGCTTAATATTTCAACCGAAACATAGAAACAACTGGTTTTAATACAACTATGTCCACATCTTGTAGATCATTATCTAATAACTTGAGTTTAAAAGTCCCGCTGGATTTCTCGCTGGAGCTTTTGAATATTACATTTTGGTGCGATCTATGCAGAACGAGTTTACTAGTATCTTAATGTCTTGCAGTGGTATACTTGAGTTTGGATTTAATTTTATTGATTATAGGATCTCGAGCAGATTTTAATACTTAGCTATCTTTGTTGAAATTTGATGTGATGGATGTTTTATTTTAATTTCATTAGCATTACTAATCGTTCTTGGTAACCATCGGTATGTTTTTGGGAGAATTTGTAGTCTATATAAATATAGTAAAAATGGGCGGGGGTATTTTATTCTGTTCTTCTTCTGTCAAAATTTTTTAAACTATAATCGAGTAAACAACCGACATTACGGTATTATTTAAGAACATAATTTCACTTACTGGAATATTAGGAATGCCATCTCCATCGGCATCTGGATCGCAGGAGTCACCAATACTGTCACGATCAGCATCTTCCTGTCCGGAATTTGAAACATCTGGACAGTTGTCAGCTTTGCAGTGTATCTCGTCACAGGGAAGCGCGTGATCCGGATATCCATCTAAGTCCCTGTCCGGCCCACACACAGTACCGTTACCAGCCCACCCTGTCTGAAATTTTAAGACTTAGATTTAAAGAATAGTGATGTGTACAAGTATCGAATAATTTTTTTCTTAATTTCTTCGTCAGGCGTAGACCGATAATATATCCACAACTTTTTTGCCACCAGGGCGGTGCCAATTAGGAATGAGGTGGATATTTGACATATTTCATGGCGGGGGAAGATAATTTACTATAAATGTGAAGAGATGAAAGTATCTTTCTGAAATATTAGTTACATTTTATATTATTAAATTATGAATGGATAGACCACACTACGGATACTCCTAAAAGAATGAGGATTAAAAAGCTAAAAATGTGTAAAAAAAAATTAAAGAACACGGTAAGGAGGCATTGTTTTGTGTATTTAAATACCCTAGTAACCGGTTTTATTTGAAACGCTTCTTTTCGATGATGATGATACTGTGTGGCCATCTGTGAGACAAAGAAGTTCACCTCAGTGTTAACTGGCGACATCTAGTGTACTTAAGATTATAAACTCTCCTTTCACCACTCGTTGTAGCAAACGACGTAGTAGCTACACTAAGTATTGACGTAATAACTGTCAGTACACTAGACAACACATCATAGTACTTACCGCGCACACGCACTCCTGTCCGTAACCGCAGACGGCATTGAAGCGGCGACAACGCGACGGCTCGCAGCGCTGAATTAGCGAGTCCGGCTCAAGGCAAGGCCGTGAAGTGTTCACGTAATAATTCCCGCCGCAAGGAACGCATGTGTACGAGCCCTGGAATGTACGAAAATAATCGGAATCACAACACTTATAAATATTGTAGTAATATTCACAGTAATATTTACATTTATTTTTTTGGGAATATTTCATGAAATATTTAAAGGAGCTTCGATTTTACTCACAGAATACCAGCGTCAAATAGTAGCTTAATGCTCCTGTGTTTCTTATGGTGAGTGTAGAAAACCGGAGACGCATACTGGAAACGATGCATTTCATCTAAGTCCTCACGGGTGATAACGCATCTACATTTTGATTCGTAATCGAAGATAGATGTAGATGTCTATGGGCCACAGTAACCACTTACCATCACGGGGACTGTATGCTTGTTTGTCAACCTATCCTGTAAAAAAAACTAAATGGGACTGGAATGGAATCAAGTGAAAATACAAATACCACAAAAATATGAAATACGGGCAATTGGTGCGTCTGTCCTCACACTCGTGTGCTAGCTCACCGGTGTGTTGACGCAGAGGCGGCCCCGCAGGCAGATGTTGCGTCCGTCCTCGCACTCGTGTACTAACTCACCAGTGTGTTGACGCAGAGGTGACCCCGCGGGCAGCTGGCGCGTCCGTTCTCACACTCGTGTACTAACTTACCAGTGTGTTTACGCAGAGGCGGCCCCGTGCGCAGTTGGTGCGTGCGTCCTCGCACTCGTGTGCTAACTCGCCGGTGTGTTCACGCAGAGGCGACCCCGCCGGCAGCTGGTGCGTCCATCCTCGCACTCGTGTGCTAACTCACCGGTGTTTTTACGCAGAGGCGGCCCCGCGAGCTATTGGTGCGTCTGTCCTCACACTCGTGTGCTAACTGACCAGTGTGTTGACGCAGAGGCGACCCCGCGGGCAGCTGGCGCGTCCGTTCTCGCACTCGTGTACTAACTTACCAGTGTGTTTACGCAGAGGTGGCCCCGTGACCAGTTGGTGCGTGCGTCCACGCACTCGTGTGCTAACTCGCCGGTGTGATCACGCAGAGGCGGCAACCGTGGGCAGCTGGTGCGTGAGTCCTCGCACTCGTGTGCTAACTCGCCGGTGTGTTTCCGCAGAGGCGGTCCAACGGGCAGCTGGTGCGTCTGTCCTCGCACTTGTGTGCTTACTCACCGGTGTGTTTACGCAGAGGCGGCCCCGCGGGCAGTTCGTGCGTCCGTCTTCGCACTCGTCGATGTCGATGCAGCGCTCGCGACGGCGATCATCTCCCGCGCCGCGCCAGCCCGCACTTCCCGTGTACCCAACCGGGCACGGCCCACACGTAAAGCTGCCCTCCTCATTACGGCAGGACACCAGATCATCGCACGGACGGACTAAATCACACTCGTCGATATCCACGCACGTGTACCCTGAATATGTTTTTTACGTTTTGAATTGGAAAAGAATCCGACAGGCCTCTTAATGTTTCGAGATTAAAACTTTGCTCAAACCTTAGTATTAATCCTTAATCAAAGAATATGTCATAGTAGATTTCAGAGGGCAAGGTCAGGAATTTGAAAAAAGAATCCCACAATATAAAACTAAGTATGTTTACAAATAAGACATTTCTTTATATCAAAGTTGCGTAATCATGTGTCAGGTACTTAACTTTTACCGTTCCTTATAAAGCGAGGTAGTTAGGCGTTAAATAACGAAAAATTTACTTATAGGATTACCTAATTTTCTAGCGTCGCACAATTCAGCTCTGGTGGAAAAGAGTTCAACGGAGCGAGGCCTTTTATGTACAAAACAAGTGAGAGATTTGTCCGAAACACGCAAGCGAGAGAGGCGTGCATGGAATCTGTTCGAAGGATGTATATGAAACGGTGTGGATAAGCAAGCTACTACACTACCAAAGGTAAATAAATCCGCAAGGTATTCCCGCGACGCTCAACTTCCTCATACAGCTTTGTTGGAAAGAGACACATCGTTTTGCAGCTTTTTACACGTCCTTGCCCAACTAAGATTCCTAGACTTCTTCGATAAACATAAATTGCTTGATGATGGCATTCATACAACTAATGACCACCAAGTTCTTACGTTTGTCTGTGCTTTTACTTCACTCTTTATCTACAATGCGATTATGTAACTGGTGAGAATCATTTGCCGATAGATATCACGCGTTATGTTCATTATGATAATATTTTAGCCTAAATTTCGATGTAAATATGTATTAGACATAGGCTTATAATCAATACTGACTACCTTTACACAATACAACAAAACCTGCAATGTGAAAAGTAAGCAAAACTAAGCAAACCACGATTGCCGCCAGAATTACACAATCGCACTTCCGCTCACCTAACTGCCAGCCCAGCCAATATTACATTATCGTTGAGTATGGTCAAAAAATTTTTCAGAAGTATAATAATCAGCAAACAACTTGAGCACTTATGATGTTTACCGCGCAGATCCCCTTGCTGATTGTATGGATAAGCGCCCCAGCACCTCATACGTTCCTCAATTGGTACCGTATTTTCGTTTTTCGCGAATGCTCAAGTTGTTGCCGTTGATTGCATATAACATTCTTGAAAAGGCCAACGACCCGTAGTGATAGTCTACTTATAGAGGACGGTTTACTTTGTTTTCCTATGTTTTCCACGCTGACTGTGTAATTCTTGGACAACCTTAAATGAAAATAAAATAAAAAATAAGGCAAACATAGCCGTGTAGGAGTGGGGTCTACTACACAATTATATCATCATCCAATAGGTAGATATATATAATATTAAACAAAAAACACTGCAATTGCTAACCCGTTTGCCAAATGTGGCAACTTTGACGAATCTTCCCCCCCCCCCCTTCTTTAATCTGTAGATAAGGCCTATGTTCAGTAGTGGATTTGTGATGTTCTGTAATGATGATGATGATGAAAATCTCACCATTCCACTGGTATCCTCTAGGACATTCCTGGCACTCATAGAATGGACTAGAGGAAGTAGGCGTGCATCTTCTTTCACCACAGGGTTTTCTCGCGTCGCAAACGTGCTGACATCTTTGCCCATCTCCCATGTATCCATTAGGACACGGCCCACACTGAGGACCTGATGATGTCTCTTGACATTCCACGCCTAATAAAGCATAAATCACATAAAAAACATAGAATAAAACGCTTAAGACTATATATAATAAATAATTGATTTCATATTATCAATTCATCGTAGACTTTAAAATAATAAGAAATAAAACCATACATATATTTTAAATTATATATAAGTTATTCAAATGAATTCGTTTATTCATAAGACTGTTCGGTACGTTTAGTAGCTAAACATTTTATTGTTTTGTTGTGGGCCGCGGGTTCCATTCTCGCACGAAACAAATATTTGTATGGCCGAAAGTATACACAATACAAGACAATTTCACTGTGTGGAAGTTTCTTTCTTTGTAGTAGTGGGTAAGACGAGTGCGGCTCGTTTGTTGGTAGGTGACTAAACCGCCCCGAAAGTCAAAGCAAATTATTTGCTTCGAATGCGTGGAATGTTGACAACAAAGAGGTGAACGTCCGCCGATCTGGCTGTCCGATGGTGGAAAGGGGTGACAGGAGCTAAGGCGAATAATTACTGTACACACTCTCAAAAATGCATCCTGTAAACTACTGAGATTGCAAGTGCGTTGCCTGCCTTTTAAAAAAATGCTTTTTTAAAAGCCCTTTAGTCGTATCGATCGGTTGATCGGTCGTAAGATATGTAAAAAAAAATACCAACTAGTCTAATAAATTTTTATTCCATTGCAATGCACTGATCTTCCTCCATTAATATCTTTTTTGGTATAAAATGCAAAGTTACCAAGTAAGTAACCTAAATTAATGCATTTTGGCTAGAACAGATAGAGTTAGCTGAAGTTATAAAATTAAGTAATAAAATGTCGTACTAACAACACTTATAAGATTTAGCACCTTTATAGCAGCCTTATAAGATTTTTGCACTTACCCTGATAACAAGAGATATGACGACACGAAATCCTTTGACACTCCTCACCGTTACCATGGAAACCAGAGGGGCAAGGGCCACAACGATATCCACCACCTGGTAAGTCTTGACATTGCACACCTGAAAATCAAATCTTGACTAAAGCTCTATAAAAAATATTTAATTTTATTTTCTAACAATAACAAGGAAATGATCACAGAAGTTGCTTAATGTATTCCATGTTGCAACGGATGAATGAAAATTGCGCATTTTTTAAGAAAAGAAATAATCCTCTTAGTCCTCAAGCGGGATAACAAATCTACATCTCATTTATTTCCATGGATTATTATACATTTAATCCCACCCAATGGTACGGATGGCATTGCCCTTACCTTGCACTTAACAAAAGCTTATCCACTCTCTTGCAGTATGACGAATGATGAGACATAGAACTTTTAAGGAAATAAATAATCCTCTCAGTCTTCAAGCGTGATAACAAATAAACATCCTATTAATTTCCGTGGATTATTATACATTTAATCCGACCTGATGATATAGATGGCATTGTCCTTAACTTGCACTTATAAAAGCTTATTCACTCTTCTGCGGTATGACGAAAGATGAAACATCGAATTTTTAAGGAAAGAAACAATCCTCTAATGGATTATTGTACATTTAATCCCACCCAATGGTATGGATGGCATTGCCCTTACCTTGTACTTAACAAAAGCTTATTCACTCTTTTGCAGTATGACGAATGATGAAACATCGAACTTTTAAGGAAATAAATAATCCTCTTAGTCTTCAAGCGTGATAACAAATATACATCCTATTAATTTCCATGGATTATTATACATTTAATCGCACCTGATGGTATGAATGGCATTGCCCTTAACTTATACTTAACAAAGCTTATTCACTGTTTTGCGGTATGACGTATTATGAAACATACCGTTTGGTTCGAACGCGTGGAAAATCGACACCGAAAGTATAGAGATTGACTGAGAGTCTGGTGGGCTGATAGTGGAAGGGAGACGGAAAAATTAAGTTATGTAATTTAAATAATACTAGTTTTTACGGATTTTATCACGTATATTTAACTTTTTAAATACCCGAGGTTTCGAGCACTTTACAGTACCCATGGTCACCCATGATACGCGATAAAATCCGTAAAAACTAGTATTATTTAAATGTGCAGTGTCGCGTAAATATAAGAAATCATTAAGTTATGTAATTCTTTACACAATATATTATTTTCTACAGACTTCAAAAATTCCCATTTTGATGATTCTTTTTTTATTTGAAAGCTGGTGCTTCTCATGTGGATGCGGTCTTTCTTTGCATCCTACCCTTGGGGGCGGGTTTGCTTCTCGCCGGACGATCCCAACGTTGCTGCGGAT
>DWHP01003173.1:0-13645 GCA_018247895.1 Parnassius honrathi
CGGGTGACAACGCATCTGCATTTTAATTCGTAATTGAAGATAGATGTAGATGACTATGGGCCACAGCAACCACTTACGATCAGGTGGACTGTGTGCTCGTTTGTCACCCTATCTTAAAAAAAAGCATTTATTCTCATTTCGTGCTTCTTCTGCCACACTCAACTTTCACTACCAGACATTAAAGTAGGGATTAAACACAGCATTAATAATTACCATACGTGCCTTTTTTGACACATTCTGACTCTTCATAATAGAGTGTAGAGCCCTATTCACTCTCATTCTATATCCTTACCGTATCTACCGTCTCTGCTAAATATTCATCACATATACACGAACTCATTCACTTGCTCAGACACTACTCCTTCTATTCTTATATCACATAACGTTTTACTTTCTTCTCTTTCAAAAACGATCACTTTCGTCTTTCTTGCTTTCACATTCATTCCCCTTTCTTTTAATGCCCAGTTCATTTATATAACTATCATTTGCAAATATGACTTGATCATCGGCGTACAAAGGACATTTGACGGTTAACTCGCCTATTCTTAACCCACATTCTTCACTTTTCAAAGTTTACAAACAACTGTCCATAAATAGGTTGAACAGCCACGGTGAAGCTACACAGTCCTGTCTGACACTTTTTTGGATACCAAACCAGTCCGAGTACAAGCACTAGAGTCCCTATGAAGAAACCTAAATGCCTGTATCAAACCAGCATTCAACCCAAATGAGTTCAGTGTTTGTCATAACACAGTCCTGTTCACTCTTTCGTAAGCCTTTTTCGAGTCCTTGATCGCACAAAAAATTTTATGGTTTTTGGCCAAAAACTTCTCCGCTATTATTTAATCTGTTATGTCATACTATGTATCATTTTCACTTATCTTTATTTAATGTATTTTCATAATTATTTGTACGCACCCCCCCCCCGCCCCTCCTATTGTAACTATAGCTTGCATCAGTTCCCTACGCAAAGATTGTCTGGAAGAGATCACTTTCATAGTGATAAGACCGCTTGTTGTAATCACTACCCGGTATTGTGGTTTTCAGTGTACAATATAGAATTAAAAAATAAATAATATAAAAAAAATAGTGTCTGTCTTTTTAATATTAAAATATCTGGTTTCTGTTAAGTTCGTGGGGTTATTTGCATAACCTTCGGAATGGCTGAACTGATGATGATAAAACTTTACAAACAGGTATAAAAAATCCAGGAAGGATTTAGGCTATATTTACCTGGAGCTCTAATTTAAAAAAATCTAAATAGGTATCCTAAATGGTGCTTGATTGTATAGCTGTACATTTATATAAGCTGATGATGAATAAGAAGTTGGGAGTGTAGCGAGCTGTTGATGTTTTAGAAATGTTTTTTAAAAATTAGCTCAAGGAATGGAAACCCTTATATTAGATCATAAATTACAATAATATTTAGGAAAACGAGCGATGCTCGAACGAACGCGACGGATGTTACGTCTTGATCAACTGTGTTTCCGATGATGGGAACTTCAATTGTGTTCACAAACAACGAATAGAAAACTGTGTCAGCATTCTAGGTTCTAGATTACTCAAGAGGCATTTACTACCAAGCGATGTTTCCGTGGTGGAATGCAATTTTATGTAGCAAGCGCGGGTATAACGGCGTGTGATATATCTTTGTGTCGTTGTCCGCAGAACAAGCAGGCGTACTTCCCGATCTTCGGCGAGCAGCACCCGCGGCCGCCGCGCTCGCGACCCAAGGACGCGCAGGGCACCGTGCGCGCCTGTGCCGCCTGCCATCATCACCTGCTGCAGCAGTGGAACACGTACCAGGTACGTGCGCGCACATCTACACCTGGAGGTACACGCACACCAGCACACTACACGCGTAGGGCACCGTGCACGCCTGCGCTGCCTGCCACCACCACCTGCTGCAGCAGTGGAACACGTACCAGGTACGTGCGCGTACACCTACACGTACACCTACGCACACCTACACACGAACATCTAAACTTATACACGCGCTCACGTACACAACTACGCGTGCATCTACATCTTTACCCTTAATTGAGCAGGAATCTCAGAAGCTTTGCATCAAATTTTCCATCAGTTGGACTGTTAGTCTCTTTGTCACCCATCTTTAAAGATACAAGTCATTTACAAGCATACGCGCAACTGATGATCTGAATTGCAATAATTATTGAAGTGAAAACTTCTTTGGAATCTCGATGAAATGAAAGTGATACTAAAAAGAGCCGAACATATCTATAGCATTTATCCTGCAAATAAATGAGATAGAATACAGAATACAGTGTTTCCTATATTGTATGAAAATTATGCATGTGATCTATGATCGGTAAGGATGAAATTTTTTGATTAGAAAGTATTTAAGAACTTGCGATGATGAAATTGAAAAGTTTTTTTAAACTTGGTGACCATATTATAATAAATAAACCCTACAATTATGTCACTCCTCTCGCTCTGTCTGCATTTGGTTCGTTCTCCCGAAGTTTAGTTTTCTGAAGGTTACAATTTTTCCGTGTGTGAACTGTACACGTGTTTGTTTATTTATTTAAACCCGTAAAAGTTAAGAGGAAAATCAAATTATCACAAACTTTATTTATAAAATTAATCATACCTTAAAGATACCCTAATTTGTTTAACAAATATTTAGATATTACATTCGCTGGAATAAATTTGATTATGTACAATAAATCGCGTTAAATATATAGCCATTTCAAATCGAATATTAACCAAACTGCATTATCAAATCAAACTTAATATAATAAAATAAGATAACACAATGAAACAATTTAAATTAATTGAAAATAATAGTTAACTAATTATACATGCATATGTGCACTTTGACAAACATACACACACGTACGGAGGTTTTGGCGGAAACTTCTACTAAACTAGTACTAAACGTCTACAGAGCAGCAAGCCGCCAACGATAAAGTTTCCACTGTGAACATATAGATGCCTGCGCGTGTGAACTGTCCATAGAAACTATAACACATGTGTTCTGATGGTGATGAACCTCAAGTTAATGTCGCGTCGTCTCTGTCGTCATCGACTGACTGCTGCTGTCAAAATCTTCCGAAACCTACTTATTGTGAACAAGTTTTTGGAAAAATTGTTACAAAGAATAACTTCTTATTACTTGATAATGGCAAAAGTACATTAGTATGAGTCCATTACAAGAAAAAGAAAAACGCACAGAGGTACGCACAAACGCGCGCCTGCACGCACTACATGTACTCATGAGAGGGACCGCGCTCACACACTACCAGCCTCAGTATCAGTCCCACATTATGTCGCTATGTTTTGTATGTGCGGTGGAAAGAACCGGGGACCTTTTTTATTGGGAACGAGACATTCAATCAAGTGCTCAGGGTTCACGACGCATCTGCATTTTGATTCTTTATCGAGGGTGGATGTAGATGTCTGTGGGCCACAGTATCTACTACCGTCAGGTTGTTTGTGTTGTTTGTCGCCCTTGTTTTATATATATAAAAAAATATATTTTTGTGATCTGGCGACCCAGTTCGTGACGTAACATCGGCAAATATTGTACGGAAAATTATGCAGTGCCTGCTAACAGTATGAGCGTTCGCGCTGCGCAATATTGGACGTACTAATTAAAAAACCACGACGTTGCCGTGTTTACTCCTTCCATGAAATTGCATATACAAGAATGTCACACTCTGGAATAATTTTCGTTACGTGCTATGTTTACGACGTATTTAAAAAGCGAGAATGCTATTTATAGCGTTGTTAATGGTGTTATTACTAACGTGCCAAGCGGTGATAATGCAGATACTTAGCGTAATACGACGTATATTGTGTAAAATGATAGTTATAACATTTGTACAAATGTTATTCAACCCGGGTTGCTTGCGTACTGTAAATGTACAGCGAGCGCTAACCATCTGAGCTACCACGGCTCTGTATTATATCAAAAAATTACAAATACGTTGGTTAAGGGGTATCCTCAACATCTATATCCATTTTTTTTAATCTATACCAATGTATAATTGAACATCGTTTGTAACGTTAAAATAACAGCGTTTTACTTACTGCATATGCGAGTACATCCGGCACTTATAACAAAAAAAAACGATTTTTAAAGTTTTTGTCTTTCTGTCTGTTTGTTTTGGCTGTATCTCCGAGACGGCTCTCCGACGACCGATTTTGACAGGATTCACTGGCCGATAGCTAATATTATAAGGACTTATTTTAGAAAAAAAATAAGGGTTCCGCACGGAAATATAAAACCCGTGAAACCCAACGGTAGTAAATTAACAATAAAACATCCAGTCTCCAATATAGCTATCGCCGCTTTAGTCCACAAACCTCCGTCTGGGGCGTTCCTTGACAGTGACAACTTTGCCACCCGCAGCGTAAAGTTGCGGAGTGACGAATCACTCTTTCCTTATTCACTTTTTTTACATGTCCAAATAACCAAAACATTCCTTTATTAGTTCTAATCACTTTTCTTATAACACAATTTTTTACCCTGTCATCCAGAGTCACCTCCAAAATATTTCGTAGTGCCCGCGTCTTTTCACGGCATCAATTTTCCTCTTATGCGTCTTCTGCTACACACAACTTTCACTAACGTAATTAGGGCAAGGAATAACACAGTGTACGTGCCGTCATTGACACATTCGGATTTCCCCCGATAAAGAGAAGAGCCCAATTTACTGTTTGCTCTGCGTTCAATCGCCGCTCTATGTCTAGGTCGTTTCCACCATCCCTGCTAAAACAATCCACAAACTCTCCTTTATTCTGTTTAGGTGTGTCAGGATCAGCTTATACACTGATATTTTACAAAAAATATAAACATACATTTTGAACCTTGAACATGCCCAGATTGTATTCGGATGGAAAGACCTTTGATTATGTACCTGTCTATATAATCAAAGGGGGAAAAGCAGATGCCGGCAAATTATTCCACTCATTTGCTATACGCAGTACAAAAGACGAGGCAAACAGTTTGGTACGAGAACAAATAAATGTGGTACAAAGGACAGTCTTAAAACTAAAAGCTCCAGGCAACCTTTTTATGTTAAGGAATACAGGAAAACAATCAAAACGTGTGTGGTTTGGCGACAAATAGAACATTATTTTAATTTATTTTTGACCTATTTTCATCACTCCTTCCTCACCGCCACTGAGATATAAAACACGGGTTTCTTTGGTCAGAGGACTTGAGAATTGAGAATTATTCGCGAATGGGCTGCCAGCCTAGCACAGCTGCGTATATATACAATGTGAAATAGCCTCGTTTACATGGATATCTTTGACAGTAAATACTATATATTGTTTATTTACCTCCATTACAATTTAGATAACACATTATACCATAAACTATACTAAATATAGGGAATATTGTGATAAGCGTGTTTTGTCACGAGCTCACGAGTGAGAGACAGGGACCGTTGTTTTATTTTTATAAAAGCTTTGCTTAAGCAGCTATCGCTGGGTCAGTTTGGGTCTAAGGGCAGGAGCAATTGCGCCGATAACGGCGACGTTCTGATCCCTGTGTTAATAGAGTCCACTTGTTGATCGAAAATGGACCATGTGCCCTGGCAATACATGGCATTTTGACTATTCAAGCTATAATTATATTATTGATCATGTATATTTTGCTATTATACGGCTTGAAACCAAGTTTATTTATAATCTGTTATTAGCAGTCTTTGTATTTGTGTTGTTGGCTGTTTTTTTCTTCCGTTACCATCGAGTTTAATGGTGTTTAAAAAGTGTTTGAGTTCCACCTTTTATACGGAATTAAAAAAGGTATAGAAAATATTTTTATTTGCGATTTTTTGTTTTTATTTTGTGTTGTCTGTATTTACTTGGCATTAAAGGCAGAGTTATGTGTTTTAGTGGGTTTTTAAGTGTGCTAGTGTGAATTGGTGATTTGTGTTGGACAGCTTGTTGCGAAATTACGTGAAAAGTGAACGCATCGGATTGTCAATTAGCACTTCAAGCCTCAGTGTGCTAAAACTCGAGAGTGAAGGTGACGTATAAGATATCGTCATAATCTTCATGTTTCTGCTTACTATTCACTTTGTGTGTTATCTGGATTCTGGGCCTAAAAGCGACAAATAGAAAATACAGGGGTGCCTTTTTATAAGACGTGCATGCAATGGTGTTCTTCCGCTTACAAGATTTATAATCTCACTAAATCGAATTCGTAATACTTAAAATGATTACCTTAGTGGCAAAGTGATAGTTTTATTAACTTGTCCACTTTCGTTGTCCACACTGCGTGCCGTGCCAACCTTTAATTAAGACGACACATAGGTATAAAAACCTTCCTGTAATTTCTAGTATTTACATTGTGTTCGTGTATGTCTTATTAGATGTCCTAAATAAAATTAAAATAAAAACTTGTTAAATATATTAGTACTGCGAATGAATATTTGCAAAAGTAGTGAAGGTAAATCAATGAAACCAACGTTAACGTTGCGTTTGTTTGCTTGCGTTGATTTTCTTATTGCATTCGCGGCATTTGTAGTTTTTTATTAGCACCTGTGGTCACCAAGGCTAATGATCAACATAACAACACCGATGATTACAAATTTCGAAAACCGTATGGAAGAGGATAATGGAATAAAAGGCCTCTAGTTCGAGTCTTAAATTTAATACTTCATACTCTAAAATATTTTTGCATTTATTTATCAAAGTTTCAGTTTTCTTTCGTTTGCTAGAACGACGTAAAAATGTTGGATAATTAAATAAATCAATTGGTAAAATATCAGCACCGAGAAGCAATAGTAGTATATAAATGCGATGTTTACTAAGATGTTAGTGTAACTACGTTAAAAACATTTAATGATCGCAATTAGAAGGTTAGGAATGACTCAAATGATCACATTTAAGGGATGTAATAGGTAATTTACAAAACCAACTACCAGGGATAACATGCAGTTTGTTAAAAAAAATTGGCAAAATGAGTTTTTCTGGAAAAAAATTTAATCAATGAAAACTGTTCTAAATGTTTATGCCGGAACGTTTTTTTTTTCATGTTCTTACATTGTTCCGATGTTCTACTATGTTTAAAGTTTCAAGTTTATAGCTCATCCTGAAGTTAGTTTAAAATCAATTGAATACCAGCGTAAAATAACAGCTTAATGCTGCTGTGTTTCGTATGGTGAGTGTATGTGAGACTGGAATCGAGGCATTCCATCTTATTCCTTAAGGGTGACAACTGACAACGCATATGCATTTTGATTCTTAATCGAGGTTAAATGTAGAAGTCTATGGGCCACAGCATCCACTTACCATCAGGTGGACTGTGTGCTCGTTTGTCACCCTTATATAAAAAATTACTAAATTTGACCTGAACAGACAAACACGATAACGAGGTTATAAAAACGTGGCTAAAACGTAGTAAAAAGAGTCCAGTCAATTTTTATTTTTACCACTGGTTCGGTAAAAAACCTCTGTCCTGGGAAAAACCAATAAAAGTCTTTTTTCAAAGTAAATTGCACAATAAGAAAGGTTGTACAAACTATTTACACGATTAATTTAAGAATCAGCTTGGAAGCGACCCCCTCATTCCCAGGGATTATTATCAATCATGTATTCATTTATATTATAATAACCTTTTTTATACAGTTTTTGTTTAATAAAATATTTAAACTCAGTGTGAGGCTAAGTTAGACTTTGGTTTCCGTTCAAATCGCTTAGTAGTTGAGAAACGTTTTCAGCTAGTAGCAGTGGATTCGTATGAGTGCGCCTCTAGTGGCTGCGCGCTGCACGTCACCGCTGATATTCGCGATAGCGCCGGCCGTTTCCCAGTGGCTTAGCGGTTACTGTGCTATGTGGCGCAGGGAAAGTACATGGTGCCCGTGCTGAGTGAAGTAGTGTGGTAGTTGAGTGCATCTCGTGAGTACTGCGGGGTGGTAATGTTGGCGCTGTTACAGCATCTCGAAGCGACCTCCGCGGCACGGCCCTCCTTCAAGGTGGGCCATGCGACGGACAACGAAAAGGTGATTCGTGAACGATATTAAGGTTGTAAGTTGAAGTATTAAGTGTCGTTACTCGATTTCTGTTGTATTATTTTTGTGGTATTGATTGGAGACGCATTGACATCGCTTCTGCATTATGATTCTTAATCGAGAATAAGCGTAGATCTCTATGGGCCACAACATCCTCTTAATCAGGTGAACTGTGTACTCGTATGTTCAGTGATATTCTACAAAAAAAAGTGATTATAAATATTTTTGAAAGGTTTTATATGTTAATTAAAACTAGTTTTGCAGATTTTATCGCGTTTAATTTAAATTATTTTTTAATTCCTGACGATGGGTGGTGGAAAGCACCCAAAACGTCGAGAATCAAAAAAAAACATTTAAATTAAGCGCGATAAAATCCTTAAAAGTAGTTTTAATCAATGTGTAGTATTCGCGTAAATATAAGAAATTATTAGGTTTTATACGTGATTTAATTCGATGGTCTCGAGGAGGGCGTGCTGTGAAATGTAATAAATCTCTACAGGTTGATTTTGTATTGCTTCATACTTTTTCATAGCCACGTAGTGGTTCACTGAGACTTAGCACCAGCCCGTAGTGGGGCAGATTTATCGCAGTCGTCGCTACCGGACCTTTTGTACATTTGACGCTTCACTCTGATGTGGATCTGGATATTTCACGGCTGGTGTAAAGAGATGATTGTACAGCCTTCTCTCGGAAGCCATAGCTTTCTGCCAATTGGTACAGTTGCCTCTCATGATACCCTTGGGACGAAATGGTTTTCGCTATCGGTGCTCATACACTGCCATTTTACCACAGTTGGTTATTCCGTTACAGCGTCTTAAATTCCACTGCTAAACATAAGCCTTTCCCATAGATTCGCTCCGGGGATCTCTGCCATAGCTGCCACGCTAGGCGAACGGGTTGGCAATCGTTTTTCTTAAATTTCAGGCTGTACATCTCCTGATTTGTTTTCCTCTGTCGCCCCTTGCGACACTCACGGCGTGACGTGGGGCGATGGGTTCCTTCATGCCGCTGTTTATTTATATTCTGTTTCGCAGTATCTACAAACTCCATCTACCCTTTCTACACTATAATAGCGAATGAGCTAAAGCTAATAGACCGCCTGTTGGTAAATAAATTATGAACACCTGCAATCAACTTAAACGAAGAAAATCGTTGCGTGTCATCCCTGGAGCTAATATAGAATGCCTCATACTTTGCCATTATTCTGGGAAGACGACAGAGTAGAGTTAAGTTAGGCAACATATATAAATAAGAAGGCATATCAACCTAATATAGGATATAGGACATACCTAATATAGGATAATATAGGAATATCAACCTAAACGGATTTCTATATGTAAAATTAGCTCTTACCTAGTGTTCTTTAAATAAATAATTTATATAATCTTCGTTTCATAACAAAACAACTTCAACTTGTCGCTATGTGTTTTTCTATTTACGTTGTTTATCAATCATTAGACCCGACCTCATCGAAACAGTTGCTTCGTGATGTTTCCAGTAAAAATTGTTTTCTTAGTCCTAAAATCAATATTGCGTCTGTCATTACCAAGTGTTTGTTGCATGTCGTTTCTGATGTAATTTCTGTTATATAGGATTGCTCCATAATGTATTTTAGTAGATATTTACTTCAATATTTAGTGTTATTTAGAACACTGCTTGACGTGTGGTGACGCTGTAGGAGAATCATTTGTCCCATTTCGTCCCGTAGGTAGCGTAGGAGATTGGATATGCTGAATGGAGTTTATGGCTTCTGAATGGCGTAGTGATCATCTGGTTTACGCCAGGCGTAAAGTAAAGTATCCAGACCGACGACGGGAGCCGGGGTCAAAGCTGTGACACGTCTGCTGGTGTAATCTATATCCACAATTCAGTCAAATCCTACAGCGCAGAGGTCCATGTCCAGCAGTGTAATTTTACGGGCTATTAAACTGTCAGTTTTATGATATTATTAACATAACACCACTAGATGACAACAACGTAAAGATAAACAGAGAAATTGGTCCAACATTAACACACTCAATTTGCCAAATTATAATAACGTGTACTGTAGGACGAAATGCAATTTTACCTAACCAAAATATTAACTACAAACCTTTTTTATGTGGTAGAGCCACGCTGCAGCAATATTACAGCTTTAGCACAAATAGGTCGGCTCGACCGGTGCAGAACCACGCTCTGAAAAAATACCAGCTTAAAATAGCAGCGTAATGCTGCTGTGTTTTGTATGGTGAGTGTAGAGAACCGGATACCCCTTTTACTGGAATCGAGGTATTCCATCTTCCTCAGCGGTAACAACGCATTTACATTTTGGTTCTTAATTGAGAACAAAAATGAATGTCTATGGACCACAGCATCCACTTTCTATCAGGTTGACTGTGTGCTCGTTTGTCAGCCAAGGATATAAAATAAAACCGCCAAAATTTACAATTTTCTTGTACGTTCGGTTTGTTAAGTAAAAATCGCTTAAAACGATTTGACCACTGTTTTTAGTTCATAAGTTATACTTTATTATGCCAACTTCAGGTTTAAAATGCAATAAAGAATTATCTATCTATCTAATTGGCCTCAGTAAAGACCTAACGGAAGTACAAAACCTCTTATATGTAAATACCTTTCTGACAACGCGTCTCGCATATCATTAAAAAATATTTGATTCAGTGTGGAGATATAAATTATTATAACCGAAGCAAAACTTAAACCATAGACAACAGCGGAACTCAACAGCTGCGGGTAAACCTTTATAAGAATTTTGTAATGTTTATGTATCTATACTTGTCCAAGAGAAACAGTAAATAAAACCTAAGTTATAATTGGGTAGTGTTCATTGAGATCTAAATATGGTGTTAGAACTATGATTCTGAATTAAACTGCGGGGAACACTATGCGCATGACAATAATAATACTGATTATATGTCAGACGGTTCCCTGATGAAGTGGCCTAGCATTATGGTACTGACAGATGTACTAAAAAAAAGCATGCTCATAAGCTTGCTTAATATTAGCATGCTCTGCAGCTGTTCACGTTTGCCAGCAATAAGGATGCGTAAATCATACTCATAAATTTGCGCATTTAAAGCAAACTTTGGACAGACGTGCTATTTAGCACCAGGCGCTTGACCAAAATGGATGTACAAAGATATAGTGACAGTGTTATCCGTACCGAACTCAATACACTCACATTGTAATAATCATAAACAAACCTGTTCAGACGCGCTGGGGACACCTACACCTACCCGCGCCTTAGGTAGCATGCTCGAAAAACAAACGTCGGTTGATTTTTAGAGCATGCTCAAAATAACCATGCTAATGAGCGTTTGCTCAATAAAACATGCTTCCGTGTTAGTGATAGTACTGACAGACGTGCTCTGCAACTGTTCACAATTGCCAATAGTAGGCATGCTTAAAGTATGCTCATAAACAAGCATCCTCAAAGCAAATTTTAGACAGACGTGCTATTTGGCACCAGGCTCTCAACCAAAATGGATGTACAAAGATATAGTGACAGTGCTATCCGTACAGAACTTAATAAAATAATCATATTGCTTGCAACCGAATGGTGTAAGAAGAAAAAGCAGTTTTTTCTTCCCCTTAACGAGACATATCGAGTTTTTATTTTTATTTTAAATTGACGCAGCAACTGTCGCGAATTGAGATCGATTTGATAAAACATGCTCATAAGCAATCCTGTGCAGTTCAGACGCGCTCGGAGCACGTCCTTCTACCCGCGCCTCTTGTAGCATGCTCGAAAATCAAAAGTCGGTTGATTTTTGAGCTTGCTTAAAATAAGCATGCTCATTACTAGCAATGTTTCGACACACGTGCTACTAATGAGCACTTGCTCAATAAAAGCATGCTTTCGTGCTAGTAGCGAGCACGTCTGTCCGTACCTTTACCAACCGACCAACGGCTTTAAGTGCCTTTGAGGCACGCGAGTAAAACATCGGGGTCAGGTAAACATAGGGGGCAGTTGTTTTTCTTAGTTGCCACGCTTTGCAGGTGGGTTAGCAAAACTGCAGTCTTATATTAATTGTATTTTAAGTTGCTATCATGAAGATTCTGCTGCTGATCACCCGTTTTATTTCCCTCTGTCGCCACTTACAAAACCCTACAGGATGATGTGTGGAAATTTGTAATTTGAACCTACGTATTTTTACTTGTGAATAATCGTGATTTTAAAATATTAAAAAAAAAATCGCAAACCTCTTTGAGCGTCCTATCATAAACTATTATATTTAGTAGATTTAAGTCATTAACTTTATGAAAAATAGAATCAATTTTTTAAGACATCTAACGACTAAGTTGAAAAAAGCCTCACTTACCTAAGATTGACTCTGTGCTCCGCCTGCCTTACAGACGAATGTCTATGTTGCTGCTGCCTCATACTGACTTGATTCTGCCTTAAATACGCCTCCACCTTTCCCTCGTTTGCTTCATTTTTTCTCCTCGCACGAATGGCTTCTTCTTTCCTTCTCGCCTCCCTTTTCTCTAACTTTTCCACCCTGCTTTCTAAAGGTGCGTTGATCATCGGCATGTTTCCGCTGTGATTGAAATTCAAAGGATCAAAGTCACCCCGCGTCAAGTTCTGCGCTCGTATCTCACGTGTGGCCATTCCTTTAGAATTCTTTCCACGGTACTGTGACTTGGGCACTACTTGACTATATATCGGCATTTGATTCGCCATCTTAGACTAGCTTTGGTTAAGAAAAATATATAGTATTGTTTATAATATTTCGTTCTTATGCGACCTATTTTATATTTAATAATGGCTTTGGTTTGCTAATTGACGCTATAACTAGAGGAACGCGGGGCTTATCTTATGAAACAAATGAAAACTAATTATATATATATATATAGCCCTAGTTACGTAATAGAGTATCACATTCAGTGTGAGGATGAGGTTCTGTGGAGATTAAAGTCATTCTATTTTAGACTGACAGTGTGTATGTCTCTTCAGAAGGTACAATAGCGTCAGTTCTGACGAGAGATATTCTTGGCACATCATGTGTTTAATGAAGACGAGATCTGAAACAAAAAAATACCATTATACATATATATTTTGTTTTACATGACAGAGACTTCGTTAGAAACCATTACACTTTTCTCTAATTTCATAAATTCCATCCAGTAAAGCCTATACAAGTTGGCCGCAGTGTTTTATTATTTTCGGTGGTTATCAGGAAAATGATGTTGCCCATCTCCCGTCGCCCCTCTGTCACCATTTAGGACACCCACTGGTCCCTATGGGGTAGTGGATATTCTTACACAGCTACTACATGGTTTTAATTTACTTTCCATAAAATAACATTATTAAATTACATTTCTTTTTTAAATTTAAGAAAATAATAAGTTTCTAAATATTCTCAAAAACCTTCTGAATTTATAGAACGCGACGAACATGAAAAGGCAGTGTCACACGTGTGCCGTACTCTTGGTGTCAAGTACATTGCTTGAATATTCAGATAAGGGACTTTGTGAGCTGAAGTTCTTTGACACGTTCAGTATACGGTTTAATAACGAAAGCAAAAGCGTTTGAAAGGATGTACATCTTTAAAACTAAGATGAAGTGAACACTCGAACAGTCTTTTAATGTCCCAATTGCGGTAAGTTGGTGCAATATAAATCGAATCACAACTAAATTTGGTATTTAACTATATATA
>DWHP01003174.1:0-13644 GCA_018247895.1 Parnassius honrathi
ATATATATATATATATATGGGCCTCAGAATTCGCTAACCATTAGGTGGTGGTAGTTCTGGTGATCGTTGCACACCGATATTCTATAAAAAAATGTAACAAACAGACCCAACAACTAAAAAAAGAGTGTCTCTGTGTTTACTGAAATTGAATGCCTTGTTACCAGTAACGAGTATAATGGTTAAAACAGTAATTAAAAACCCGGACTACGTTAAAAAGTTTACTAAAAAAATCCTTCCCCTCCTTTTTTTGTATTTGCAGAAGCAATATATAAATATTATAAAGCCTGTGTTACTACCACAATTATAACGAATCTAACAACACCTCAATACGTTAAAATCGATCAAACCGCTACAGAGCGTGCCAAAGAATAAAATAAACATACATATATAAATATACATTCATACATACCCTCAAAAAACATTACTATCCTTTTGGGGCGGTCGGGTAGAAAGGACTCCGGTTTTCGTCACTCAACATAAAGATAACATTTGTCAAATATTTTGATTAACAATTCCTTTTCTTTTGTCTACAGGCAAAGGAAATCCTCACCAAGGAGTCAAACGTGCAAGAGGTAAAATGTCCAGTAACCGTCTGCGGCGATGTACACGGTCAGTTCCACGACTTGATGGAGCTGTTCCGCATAGGCGGCCGCTCACCCGACACCAACTACCTGTTCATGGGGGACTACGTTGACCGTGGCTACTACAGCGTTGAGACAGTCACATTGCTTGTTGCACTCAAGGTAAACTTGCATTGGTATGACAGCTTGAATAGTAAGTTATAGCTTTTAGGTTCGAATCTCTACAATCAAACTTTAAAAAGAAACTGCCAATTCAATATAATATTTACTCTTATAAAGTATATAGAGATATATTGAAGATATGCTATATGGATTAAGAGTACCTTAACCAACAAGCATGTATGCGGATCGTGCCAAATAAAGTCCGTTGCCTTTGCCTATGCCTCTGGGTGACGGGCGTGAATGGCATGTTGTAAATAAAGTAGCGTAAACTGGTAGTTAAAACTTATAAAATTAATTAAAAATTATGCAAAGAATAAGGACTTATTTGGCCTGTTCACAAAGTGTAATTTCAAAATATGCAATGTTGATTTACTTGGTCTCGCCGAGAGTATTATTTAAGTTACGACGATATGATGTAGTGGATATTCTTACACCGCCACTACACGGTACAGGTTCTTAATATAAATTGAAACTAAATTACATCGGGCAAACTATATAGACAGTGCATATTATATAAATTAATCAAAATCGCCTTTACATGGTGGTAATAAACTAAATGGACTTATTAGGATCACAGAGACCTCATCAACATATTGTGGACAAAAGTTCTTTAGCCTGACCAGAAACAACTGTAATTCCTATGAGCTCATTCTTTTGGATTTTAGTTTTATCTAGTAGCGTAAATACTATTATCATTCGGCTTAAGAACTGACAATGGTGTCTTTAATTATATTTATTTTCGTCTTTATTGTATCTAACTGTAATTTTATTTGCGTAGTAACAAGCGACGCAAAAATGCTATAAAGAATAAGTTGCCATATAACCATAATGAACAACCACAATAGGGTGCTCTGTATTAAATAGAGTTTAGCTGACGATCTGCTTTATTCATTGTGCTTATGCCCAAATACTCAAACGCTACTCAATTTTAAGACGCTGTTATAAGTCTCGTGCTTTCTCAATCACTATAAGTCAAAGTGACTGTGATAGTAAGAGACTTAAGGGCGTCTTAAAATTGAGTAGCGTTTGAGTATTTGGGCATAAGCATAGTAAAAACAGAATAGTAGGATAACTCCCGCGCCGTGCGAGACTTAAATACCTACTGTTGCAGGGTTGTAACTGTCTTTTTGTATAACAGCTAAGTCTCATTTAGTTTTATAATTAGTTATAATATTTACAAACATAATACATACGGATAATACGTACCTATGCATCGTATTTGTTAATTATTTCTTTTGTTTTCTCTCAAAGAATCAATGTTTGTTAAAAAAAGTTCCAGCTTTACATTACAACATATTCCATATAACTAAAATACGAGTAAATTAACACTGAGCATATGGTGTTATCTCAGATTTAATGTTTAAAATTAATTTCATATGATGTGATATGATAATTAATCCGTGTATAGATATAGTAATATAACCTGTTAATAAAAAGGTAATTTACTTAAACAAACGCATATATTAATTTATTTTACAAAAAGATAAAATAAAACGAAAAAAAGACTGCTAGCAAAATTTTATTAAAAGTTAGGACTGCCATTTCTAAAACCTGCCCCCCGGACCGCAAGCGTAAGTTCCCCGGATTTTGGAGCTTTCAGCCCGGACATTTCAATACTTTTTTCATTCACTTACATCTTGATTAAAATATATTTTACTCCGTAATTGATAGAAGAAAACTTTAATTTTAAGCCTCTTTTGTTGCATGAAATAGTGTGTTTAATCGTTCTTGTGATGTCAAGTGAGTAATTTT
This sequence comes from Parnassius honrathi, assembly GCA_018247895.1. Taxonomy (NCBI): domain Eukaryota; kingdom Metazoa; phylum Arthropoda; class Insecta; order Lepidoptera; family Papilionidae; genus Parnassius; species Parnassius honrathi. Next base: position 2,496 of record DWHP01003174.1, read on the forward strand.
GCTTTATTATTTAACCTACTTAGGTATTAAATAAAAGATAAACAAACCTAATATTAGTTACTCAGTTAATTAAATTAAATGGGATCTGATCGAAAACCCGGACTACCCCGGACGTCTTCCAAACTAGGACAAATCCAGGGAAACCCGGACGAATGGCAGCCCTATTAAAAGTCAACAAACAAAGGTGATTGCGGAGCGCGGCGGTGGGCGTTCTCGAATCAGCCCGATCTTTCCGACTTAGCAAGTGCCGTTACGTGCATGCTGTGGCTCGTGCGTACGTGTCCGTACAGGCACGCACACATTAGCGGCGTTGGGTATATATCTTAGAAGATAGCCTACTATTCTGTTTTTACTATGGCGTAAGTCTCTTACATATATTGTAGTAAACTAGAAGAACTTTATAAAGCGAGGTTTATGACTTTGTTTTTTTTTTAAGTTTAAAATAGGGAGGAGTATAATGCAAATAAAAACCTGTCAAGTTCCCCGGTTGAACACAAATATTTCAATGCATATTACTTAGAACTGACCGTCTAGTGGCGGTGCAAGAATATCTACTACTACCCCATATCATCCTTTGGGTGTCTTAAGAGGCGACAGAGGGAAACAAATCAGAGATGGGCAGCAGCGTCTTCCTAATAAAAAAACCTGCAGTTGCCAACTCGCTTGCAAAGTGTGGCTACTATGGCAATTATCCCCCTATGGGGGCAATCTGTGGGGGATGACATAAAAGGCTGTAATAGTATTGGTAATTGGCAAATATTACTTCGAACATTTGCCAATACTCCCCATGTTAAGTATGTTATTGAGTGCAGAGGCGATACTACTCTGAAATCCGAATTTTGGGTGCATAATTAGTGTTAGAATGATACAGTACACAAATGATTCTTGAAATATTTTATTTAAAAAAATTATGGAAAGTTTTCACTTTACGAAAACAGGCAGTAAATGAGTAAGCAAGCGTGCGTGATTGCACTCAGCTTTGTTATCACCATTATCAATGATAAAGTTCGGTCACTATTTACAATGAGGTTATCAGCCAGTTTACTTTCAAAAATGAGTTTTATGAAACATGGAAGGTACTTTCGCCTAAATATCAAGTATTAGACACGCATCGTGAAGAAATTTTAGGTGTTAATGATGCATTGATCCCAAAGTATGACTCGATATTTTAACATCTTGTATCTGAAGCCGCCTATATACACTTGAGTATGTTTACAAAATGTTAAAGAATCCGTGTAATAAAAATTATAACACTGTCACCGCAATTCAAATCCAACATAATCTGTATTAAAAAAAACTGTAAAATAAAAGCAATGACGAATTGTTGCATAAATGCCTAATAAAACGAATTAGGTACGCATAATTTCGGCACAAATACGTAGTGGCTTTTAAATAGCTAAAATTGGACACATAGTCATTGTTCGGCTGTCTCGTTGCTTGTCGAGGTAACAAACTCACTTTAAAACTATACATAATGTAACATCGAGAAACTCTAGAATATCTATCTATATCTATATAGATAAGCGAAATACCACTGACTGATTGACTCATCACGATATCTTTAAAACTATACACCCGATTGACTTGGAAACTTAGTATAGTAACTCATTTTGCAATGTGGACACTTACTAAGAACGGATTTTACGATAGTTCCTTAAAAATATCTTGATATCTACGTTATTATTGTCTATTATCGTGCGTCCAGCGAAGCGAGCCGATATTAGCTTGTATATTAATAATATACACAATGTTTAGCCATTACCATATAACATTGAAATGAAACTGTTGGTGTGTTATATAATATGGGCTGGTGCGGCAAAATGCCACCTAATGACATTGGAATCAACGGGAAGGCATACTTAGAGGTTTTTTTATACCATCAATAATTTTAAAACGAATTTTACCAGCATCGAGCACAGCCGAAAAGTACCAGCCAAGCTTTCGTATTTTTATAAGAAATATTTCGGGGAGTGTGCAGGTATTGCATGACTTAATCTCTCGCTCTCCATTCCATCATCAGACCACCAGACGCATGGTTAGTGTCCACCCCTTTTTAGTCGATGCATTGCAATCAAACGATTTGGTTCGTCTTTTATAATGCATACAGGAAAGGAATGTTTTCCAGCATCTGTCTTCCCATCCGATTATAATGTGGTTGTCTTCTTCAAGGAAAGAGTGAACAGGCTTTTGTTAAGCTAAGTCAGTGCGTTGTACAATCTTCCGGTGCATCACCACTCACCATCAGGTAGGATTATTATCCTACTAATGTATCCTGACTACTGTCGAGCACAGCTAGATGATAGTAAAAAAAAACTAAATTAGTAAAACAAATTTTCAAAGTTTAAATGGTTTGGGAAAATAATATAGATCATCATCATCATTACAGCCACTGCTCAACGTAGGCTCACATAGCCCGACGGATTAGAAGCTGAAATGGCAATGTGCCGGCCATGTTGTTCGATGAACTTACAACCGATAAGGAAGAAAGTTTCTTGAGTGGCAGCCTCATGCCCGTAGGCGAAGTTTAGGGCGGCCTCCCACTAACTGGAGTGACTCAGGACCATGCTTTGTGGCATTCCTTCGGGGAGGCCTAAATTCAGCAGTAGAAGAAAAATACAAATTTAAAGATAAATCTATTTAAAATCTTTACAGACTTGCTAGAGCCAAAATCCGGGTCCATCACCGGATCAACTTCATGATACCATATTATTGCATTGTCATCAAAATAACATAAGCATGTCAAATATCAGTTCAATTTGATGCTAGCAGTTTCTTAAAAAATCAATTACAAATTTTGAACCAGGTAGACATTATATATATCAAGTTGATAAAAAGCTTGTAACGACTATCATATGTATAGTAGAAAATACTTTTGGAAAATGTCAACAAGAAAAAAAGAGTTACTGTTACGTGATAAGACCTTTCAAAGATGGTGCCATTGCGGAATTATCCTCAATTCCCCTAAAATAATTATTAAATTTTAATATTTTAATAATTAAAAAACCAGTACTCACAAGATTTTACCACACCAATAACATTTCATAATTTTCAGGATAGCAGATAAAGAACTTAACTGATATTATGGCTTTCATTTCCAGGTCAGATATCGCGAGAGAATAACAATCCTCCGCGGTAATCACGAATCCCGTCAGATCACCCAAGTGTACGGTTTTTACGACGAATGTCTCCGCAAATACGGCAACGCATCCGTCTGGAAACATTTTACGGATCTCTTCGACTTTCTCCCGCTGACAGCGTTAGTTGACGGCCAGATATTCTGCCTCCATGGAGGTCTGAGTCCGTCCATCGACTCACTCGACCACATTAGAGCGCTCGACCGCGTACAGGAAGTTCCCCACGAAGGACCCATGTGCGATCTCTTGTGGAGTGACCCTGATGATAGGTGAGGGTTTAATTTCTACTTAACTATTTAAAATATGAACATAGGAGGAAATACTTACTTCATATTCTAGAACAAAGTTCGAAGAACTGACTGATGGTGAAGAATTTATCGACAAAAATCGAGAAACCAAATTTTATTAGTGTTTTCAGGCGTCGGCTCAGCGTTCATTAACCATCTTACGCAACATAGAGGGTATGGGTAACTGAAGCAGTTCAATGCAAGCTTGAGCAATGCTTAGTGAATTTGGATTGAAATAGCCACTTTATAATTTTAAATTTTGCATCGAAAAATTGATAGAAAATATTATCATGTCATTAAAGATAACAAAATTGCTCCATAACTTCACAGATTTAAGTTAAATTTCTTTAGTGTACTCATTTAATAGAGTAATTTTTAGTATAGTAGCAATGTGAATTTACAATTACAATACATTAATTTAAATCACTTATTCTTTTTTCTTTACTAACAAGTTTATTCAGATTCCATTATCATAATAAGAATGTTAATAAATTCAAGGAAAAATCCTTGACAGAATGAGTCAATCAGGTTGATTAAAAACAATATAAAAATGGATGGATAGTCTAATCCTATTTTATAACATAAAACAATTTGTATGAAATTACGTATGTAAGGAGTACATACGTAATTTTGCCTATTATTTAATATATTATTGTTTTATATTGATCACATAGGTAATAAACAATATATGGGTGAAATGACAGATTTGGTTCTAAATTCTCGCAATTATATTTGTTCGTAAAGGTGAAATAACTTTACGAATCCTGGATTTAGAGTCCAATTTGCAGATTCAAAGTCCTTGGCATGATTTAAGTATTGTTTCTTTTGCATGTGCTGGATTTTGTTTGATTTTATATAGCACATTACATTATGTAAATTGCTTAATTGCTGTAATTTGGTGTAGTTTTTACTGGATTCTCAAATTGTTAATATTTTCGAAAACAGCAAGCTTTTGTTAACATCTATTATTCTATTAATAAGAATCATATGTTTACTATTTAAATCAATTATGTACCTATATTGTTCATTCTGCCACTGATACGAACATGCACACAACATGCATTTGTAGCCTAATATTGTTAATAGTTTTCCTCCGGCACCTTTTACAATATAGATATTCATACACCGCCTCTACAGATTGAAACAGAGCGAAACTGACACTGATATAAACTGAAACTGAAATTAACTTCCTGATAACAACCAAAAATAATAAAAAAACTTCAGAAGCTAACCCGTCTGCCAAACGTGGCATCTAAATCTATAGCAAGGCCTATAAGATATTTTACCAGGAAATCATTTATATTATTTAGTGGACTTTGTTTTTTTTTAAAGTCAGGGTTTTAATTGTGCTTAAAGTATATGTAAATGATTTTTTGTGCATTCGTTTCGACAGAGGTGGATGGGGCATATCGCCTCGAGGCGCTGGCTACACGTTCGGGCAGGACATCTCAGAGACGTTCAACCACAGTAACGGACTGACGCTGGTGTCACGCGCGCACCAGCTGGTCATGGAGGGCTACAACTGGTGCCACGACAGGAACGTAGTCACTATCTTCTCCGCGCCCAACTATTGCTATAGGTGAGATCAGCGATCCATCATACACTATATAATATGGGTTAATCGCATGCTTTATTTTAAATTATTTTGATCTACTCATACATTCTATGAAAGTATTTCACAAAACTTAGGAGTTAAAAACCATTCCACTTATGTTTTAGCAGACTTCAAAAGAGGATGTTACAATTATGTTATAGTTCTCGACGTTTCACAATATCTTCATAAATTTGAACAGATTTTAATGATCATTTTTTTATTAAATTCGTTACACTTTAAGGATAAGCGTTAACTTGTATACAGTTGGAATAAAACTATACACCTAAAAATGAGAAAATAGAACTCTTATTTAACATTTAAGTAATCTTACCACATAACAAGATCAAAATTATTTTATTCTGTTAAATTACATTTTCATAATAAAAATTAGTTTAGTCAAAGCAAAATGACAAAAGTATTAATTTAACAGTCACCTTGTTAAAATTATTCTCTCTTCGTTTTTTTTTTTTTGTTTTAGGGTTTTTTGTTTATGTCAATCCTATTAATACTAACTTAAAATCTATACATTTGTTATTAATTTGCACATATTCAATCGATTATTCGAGGTGGGGGCATGTAGGATGCCCTGCGCTATCTATTCTTATGCACTTTAAAGTTCTAATCTATTTTTATTTGTTTATTTTTTTACAGTTAGTGTTTATAAAATCAAAGTTAGTACCATTCTTAGTAATTCAAAAAGAAAATGAACAACACATAAATATGAACGTATCAAACACACAAGATAACACATTATCTTGTCTTATCTTGTTTTGTTTTGTTAAATTATGTTTAATTTTATTACCTAGTTCAAGTATATTCTTCTTTGTAAACCTATCATAAACAAACTTCTAGTTTGTTTTGTCTAAGTTTGCATTTGTTTATATTAGATGCTAGTTTTGATAAGATTTGCTGCTATATCTTATATTTCTCTAGTGACATGTTTAAACTTTGAATGAAATGAGCTTACTTACATAAGCACACAATATTCTGGACAAATATTATGATGCACTTTAAAAAATTTTTTTTTTAATTTCAACGTTCAATTTTCTGACTTTTAAGATAGTTACTGTAAGGCGTATGTGGTACTTGGCATAGAGAATACGATTTATCCTAATATAGATTTTAAAACTGAATTTTATAAAAATTAAGACATTGTTATTATAAGAATATTTCTTAAATATTGCCATAGTTGGCGTACTTGGCAAACAAGTTGCAGCTGCAATTTTTAATTTTTATGCTGCTCCATCTCCTGTTTCGATATCCCCTCTATTGCCTCTCAGGACACCCACAGGATGATAAGGGATTTTTTGCACCACTATAAAACCGATCCCCGTACCTTTAATATTATGTATTGTTTTTTTTTAATTATTTACTGTTAAAATAAGTATATATATACAACATGAAATGTCTATTGCAGATGTGGTAACCAAGCCGCTATTATGGAACTGGATGATGCGCTTAAGTACTCATTGTAAGTATTGTTTATTAAATATTATACAATTAATCATATAATTATGAAAAAGTAAATGAGAACGACTACCTCTGCTATTTACAATAGTTTTTATCGTACAAACATAGTCCAATGTTCCGGAATGATTATTAGCGCAAAGTGATGACTAATGAGTTTGATCTCTGTATCAAATTCTAGTAAGGTGACTAGATATGTCCCTTTTCACAATGGATATTGAAACATATGACCGGTATATGCATATTGGGTTGGCAATCCTGTATATAATATCCTTATGTTACAGTTCTGAATATAGTATCTTACAGTATTACATGCACCCGTTACTAGAATAAAACGTAATTGAATACATTAGGCAAAACTTCATAGTACATAATCATTATTTGTTTAAAAATGAATCTAGATAAATTAGCCCCTTCAAATAGGTTTTGAGTGCAGCAGTGCTAATATTGACCTCATAAAAATTGGTGTAGTAGCCAGACATCTCTGAACCATGTGGTCTAAACATTTTTTGGGTAGTGGACTATGAAGATACTATATTTGGGCTGAAAAGGGTTAGCAACCTTTATTGGACTGTAATTCTCAGTACATACATTTTGTCTGTTGTGGATAGCGCATAGTAATTTACACATAAAACAAATTTAATTGATCACTCACTCCTGTGTTGTGTAGTGTCAGTACACAGTGGATAAACCAAGCACTTAAGTTTAAAAATTGCTGGTGAACAAAAGTGGTGGTAACTGCTGGCAATACCTACTGTGACTGTTTGAGAGCAGCATGGGGGTGAAACGGTCTATTGCAGGGCACACATCGAAGCTAATACGACGTACTTGCATTATCCCTTTTCCTAAATAGAACATATTCACTAATAACTTTAATCTCTAATCGCTTTTTCGTACCGCAAGCAAAAGAAAGTAAAAATATGTTTACAACTAATTTAATTCACTTTGCTTCAAATCATGTCCTTTTTTAAATAAATTAATTAAATGTGGTTTAAAGTTTAACGCGAATAATACCAATTCATGACAACATATTATGATACGTACATGATAATACATCATCACCATTTTGATTTTTGTCGTCATTGACATTTAATTAAAATTTCTTTCTTTCATTTAGTCGGAACATAAAACTATAAATATTTTTTTAAATTGTTTATTTTATTAAAATTCTTTCAATTTTATTGAATGCATTTCTTTTAACTTTTTGAACATCTTTCTTACTTTACTGACACTTTTTCATCAGCCCATGAAAGTACTGTTGCATATGAGTCACACGGAGTAGGAAAGGTTTGCCCTAAATATTGTGGTATTAGAATTTTCACACCTCTGAAACTGCTCCCCGAGAAAAGTTCTCTCTGTTTTATTACGCATGTGCTAGAGCTACACTGCAATTACACTATGGTTGTAGCATGAATGGGCCGGCTCGAAGTGGTTAGGACCACGCTCTCACAGAATACCAGTATAATGTTGCTGTGTTTCACCCCTGAGGACTAAGATGGAATGCCTTGTTTGTAGTAGTAAGGGTCTCTGGTTCTATACACTCCCAGTATGAAACAGCTATGTTATTCACTATTTTACTCTGGTATTTTGTGTGAGCGTTTTCCCTACCAAGTTCGAGCCGCACTATTCGTGATACGATCATAATATAGTTGCAGTGTGGATAAAGTTATGTACGTAGTATCTTAGCTAATTAATTTTTAACATGTTTGATTCTTGTAGAAAATAGATATACTATATATAGAATAGAAAACCTAGTATGCGTCACCTGCAACAGGCGTTAATGTGTGCGTGTAGTGCATGTAGTGAGGGTGTTAGTGGGCGTGAGAGTAGTGAGTGTAGATGCGTAGCGTGTATTAACGGAAGTTGGTGGCCCTGCAGCCTGCAGTTCGACCCGGCGCCGCGGCGCGGCGAGCCGCACGTGACGCGGCGGACGCCCGACTACTTCATGTAGGCGCGCCACACACCACACACCGCGCACACGGTCAGTACCATCTTATTTTGTTTGATGTATACTTTTTAATTTTACCATTACAGCGTATTAAAGTCCACTGCAAATTATGAGGCTCCCTCTTAGATTGCCTCATAGGAGGGATGATTGCCATAGTGGCCGCACATGGCAAGCGGGTTAACAGCTGCTTTTTTATTTTTATGTGGCTGATATCACACAGGTGCTGTTGCCCATCTTCTGATTTGTTTCTCTGTGTTGCTTCTTACGACAACCACCATATGATAAGAGGTACTGGATATTCCTGCACCACAATACCGTCCGCTGTACCTTTATTATTATATATTATTTTTTCATTAATATTCACTCTTAAAAATCCTTCATCATCGTTATTATCATTACAGCCCATTAAGTTCTCTGATGAACACACTTGTACTATATTTGTTTTTTTTTTATAGTATAAATGCACAGCTCTCATTATGGTAAGTGGTTGCTATGGCCCATTGACATTTCCATCCATCCTCAATAATGAATCAAAATGCAGATCCATTATCACTTCTGTGGACTAAGACGGAATGCCTCGTTTCCAGTAAAAGGGGTATCCAGTTCTCGACACTCATCAGACGAAACAGCAATGTTAAGCTGCTATTTGACGCTGGTATTCTGTGAGAGCATGGTCCTTCCCTGGTCGAGCCGACCCATTTATGCTACAAATATACCAGTAATTTAATAGCTACAGCATGTCTTTACTACGAAAAGAAGATTTGTAATGTGTTATGTATGATATGAAATTTTTGTTTTATATATGAAAATTGGTGAAACTGTATAATTCACGGATCAGTTCCATATATTCATCTATCAAATATAGTAATATTTTGAAATTTACCAGAAAGAAAATTAAATAATACTTATAGAATATTGATTCTCAAAGAAAGGGCCAAATTAGGATAGGAGTAAAAATGTTGGTCATCATATAAAGTATTAAAAAAAGCTTATTAAAGTACAAAACTCGAAATTGTATGACCATTGTCTGCTTTTGTTTAAATATGCGTGTATGCGTTTTATGTAAATAACGCGTTAGAATCATTGCGTGTTTTTCTAACCCACTTCAATAAAACTCCCAAGCATTATTAAAAAGTAACAAAAGCAAAAACATAGCAATGATACTAGTTTACGCGAGTCCAATCGGAGGCACACATTCATCGTATGTCCTGGCTTGTCTTGAACAAGCCAGGACTTACGATGAATGGAAAGGATTTGGATTCAAGGAATATTTATGCTATAAGATCGGATATATGTGTAAATATATGACTGAATTTAAATTCGGTGATGTAAGACTTACTGTTACAGCCTATTAAAGTCCACTGCTGAACATAGGCCTCCCCCGTAGATTGCATCATAGGGGGATATTTGCCGTAGTTGCTACGCTTGGCAAGCGAGTTGGCAACCACAGTTTTTATTTTTAGTCGTTATTAGGAAGACACTGCTGCCCTTCTCCTGTTTTGTTTTCCTCTGTCGCCTCTTACGTCACCCACGGGATGATACAGGGTAGTGGATATTCTTACAGACAAATAATTTGTGTTTCTGTGCAAATGTTAGACACACTGACACTGAGTGAGTTAGTTACGTTTGCAGCAGTTTAGAGGGTTGAAGTGGAAGGAGACGAAGACTTTTTCCTATATTACTTTATTTTCTAACTTACAAATTAACTTTACTATTGTGACTATTTGAGTACACAAAAATACTAGATTGGTTAACTTATAAAGTAACTTAATTAGTACTGGGCTGTCTTAACAATTACACCTAGGTTTATATACTATGTTGAAACATGATGGGTTTTGCTTAGCAGGCGGTAGATGACTTCCTGATGGCACTGTGTTGATTATTCTTAAGTCACGCGCTGTTATTTGCTTAGCCTGCGATGCTAAATTGTAGTTGACTTCCTGCTTGCTTGCAAGGTCTCGGTAGGCATATATAACTCGTTCGTCCATGTCGTCATTGTTCGGCATTGGATTTATAATGGACTAACGTCGTCGACTTGGTTTTTTTAATAGATTCAACCAATGCAATAGGTATGTGTCACGATATTTCGCACCTTTATTCATATAAACTGCATTAACACAACATTTCAGTTTTGTGGGAAATCGCATTTAAAGTTTGATATGTTGAAATTGATGACATCAAAAAATAATTTAAAAAAAAAAGATGGATTTGATCAGTTACAAAATTAGATATGTGTAGCTTAATTAACATAGTATTAGAATGAGGTGGAAAATTATTATATTTTAATCAAGAATACACTATAGAAGGATTTAAAAAAAAGTTCCTACTTATTTCACTTTTTACTAAAATATGTAATCGAATAATTTTGATGGTAACGGACTAATTAAAAATGTTGCAGTTTTATATTAAAAATATTTTGTAAGCATGTGAAATATTTAGATTATTTGCAGTATTGAGATATAGGCATAAATAATTGTCGACGATATATTCCTAATTATTACATTCTTAATTTTAATTGATATAATTTTCATGGGTAGGTATTATTTTTAATAAAATAAAGAAATATTTTTATGTTTACATGTTTTAATTATTTAAAAAAATAACATTATTTTAGTATAGTATTAGTACACTGTATGGGCTGTGAGTCATGAAGATGAGATGAATTTAAAACTAATTACAAGGTGATAAACATTTTGGCTTAAAACTAGTTACAAATGAT
>DWHP01003175.1:0-13643 GCA_018247895.1 Parnassius honrathi
CATTCTTTCCACATGACCAAACCACCGAAGCATTCCTTTCTTAATTCTGGTCACAACATCATCTTGCAAACCACACTTTTCTCTTATCACGCAATTTCTCACCCTGTCATTCAGATTCAGTACTAACATTCTCCTTAACGACCGCATTTCTACTACGTTCATTCTACTCTCGTGCTTCTTCTGCCACACCCAGCTTTCACTACCATACGTTAAAGTTTCATTTCAAACATTTTGACTCTTCACAATAGAGTGTAGGGCTTATTTAAAAATAAAATTTTATTTAAAAGATTTAAACTGTGATTTAAGAATAGTCTTTCTAACTTCTTTAGTAAGTTTGTTAACAGTGACGCTTGTTAACCATGTTTGAAATTTGCGGGAAGGTACCATAACATACGAGTACATTTCAGTTCTTATAATTTATTTCCGCGGAACTTCTTTCGCAAAACCAATTTAATATAGAATTATAAACTAAGTGCTTTTGCATAATAAGGCGGATAGACTTGTGGATTAAAATCAAGTTTTTTTTTTAATTTTTTTTTGAAGGCTCCGTAGTGGCTTGTTCCGTAGCGTAATGGCTTCGCAATAACTTTCAGGGTCGCGTTTTCTAATTCCGCAAAGAACAACTATTTGTTCGGCCAACAAATATGTGTCCCGAGTTTGTATGTTGGTCCCTGTACAATTAGTGTATGTAAATTGCCTGCACGATACCGGGCCAATTGGGGAAGTGACGTTTTTGAAAAAATATAAATAGAAAATATTTCCACGAAACCCTCAATCCCTGTTAATATTTTCAATGAAATTGTTTGTGGTAACGAGGACGTGGAGGAATTGCAAAGTTGGCATCCAAAGCTCTTTATTATGTTGAGCGGTAATCAGGAAGATGTTGCCCATTTCCTATTTCGGTTTCCTTGTGTCACCTTTTACGACGCCCACGAGATTAAATAAGGTATTTAGATAACTATACTTTTACAAATGTTTAACTCCGGTGATTTATTTTATTAAAAAACACTAAAGAAATTTTGAAAATCATTTATGCCAGCCCTAGTGGGGAACAGTGGACGACATTACTTTACCGGTGAAATTTGTCTCATCAACCAATTGCAACGATTAATGAGGTAAATTGGACAAGAAAATTATAAGGATTCCTCTTTGTCCCACCTGTGAAACAGTTGGTGGAAAAAAGTGGAATAATTCATAGTAAAGTAGTAGTACAAACAGGCGGAAGGAGTATTATTCGTTAACCTTTTAAGTAAGAAATTGCTAAAAATTAAATGGAATAGTTGAAAGAAAAGTTTAAATGTAATTTTAAACTTGTAACGTTCTGTTGTTACCAATAGTATTTGACAGCTAGTTGTCTATATGTCTCTATATATAATATCTATGATTTCAGCCGCACATTACTATATAAAACACAGACATCTACTTAAGATACAAAATACGTAATAAACGATTTTTTGGCCTTTACGTACACTCCACAGACTATTAAAAGGAATATTTGAATTCCATACTGTATGTAACTAATTACTTTAAGATTTGAAATCACACAATAGCTCACTCCGTCCATCTGCCAGTAATTACATTCTCAAATATTGGAGTTATTTGCATACATATACAACCTTTTTGCCCTCTTTTATCTAATTTTTAACTATGCCAAATCTCACACATGTCCATCCGCGAAATATGCTAAAAAAGGGGTACAATAATTTAAAACTTCTTAAAAGACTTCAATATAAATTATTAAGCGTAACTCAAAAACTATTGATAAGAACTTGATCAAATTTATATGGGACCACATGAGAAGCACCAGATTTTACATAAAATCATCAAAATTGGTCCACCTAGAAAAAAATTATGAGGTAAAAAAGTTAAATATGTAATTATATACGTCCCACTCTTGGGCACAAGCCTCCCCTCATTTATGAAGGGTATTAAGACAAGGAAGTTTCCGACGCGCTGCCTCAATGCATGTTGGCGAACTTCAAATGCCTTTGGATTTCTTTTTCTTATTTCTCAGACATGCAGGTTTCCTCGCGATGTTTTCCTTCACCGCAGAGCACGTGGTAAATCAGCACTTAAAATTGCATATAACAATTTCATTGGTACTGGCGGGGATCGAACCCGGTTTGCTCGCGTACTGTTAAATTTACAGCAAGTGCTAACCATCTGAGCTAGCACGACTCAGCTACCACGGCTCGTGAATTAACACACATAAAGAAAAGAGGTTCTCTTTACGTATTTGTATATGAATGAATAAATTTCATTTGTTTCCAGGTTTTCCGAAATAAAGGCATTGGTAACAATACCAAGATCATCTTCCTAGAAATCTTTCGTATATATTCAAGTGAGAAGCCAGCTATGATAATAATATAGTACTTCATTTCTTGGCTGAAAAGGATTAAGGGCGAAATTTAACAAGGAGGTTAATACCTACGCTTTCAGCTGTAGAATCGTTGGATGCATAGAATATAGTGGTGCTTGGATGGAATAAAAAGTAATTAATGGACATTATATGTAGTAGTATTTAACAAAGGTAAAGCATTATTTAAACCGCTTCTTTGAAATACTACCTGACACTGCAGTAATTAGTGCTCGTTATACTTACTTTATATTCAGTAACTTCGTAAACGGTACACTGGGAAAGTTTTGCGAAACTAAAAAAGTTCTATGGTTAAACATTATACTTTGCAGAGCGAAGTTATAACAGTTAAACGATGAAAAAATAATGTTTGGAGGACCAAAAAAATAACGTTATTTAATAAGTGTAGGAAAATAATTTTACTAAAAAAATAACCTATTAAAAAATAAATCATAAAATTATTCTGAATTACGAAGTAAAAGATATGGTTGACCCTACAGGTCATCCCTGAAACTTCCCGCTAATTTCAAATGACGACGTTTTGACGTTAAAAATGTCTCGATTGCTTAAATTTACGCGAACACTACACATTGAATAAAACTATATATACGGATTTTATTACGTTGAATTTACTTATATTAACTTATTTTTTATGACACAACACTTGGCAAAAATACTGTCACCGTTGTGCAGACATACCAGAGCACCCACAAAGGATTCATACCATTTTGTGATACAAAACACCTACATCTCGCTGACAGTGAAACTATGGTCACTTTTGATGTTAAGTCACTATTTACATGCCTACCTACTGAAGAGTGCATCTCAATTGTAACTATGAAGCTAGAAGATATCAACATGCCTGCAGAATATGCAGTATTACTCAAACACTGCCTCACATAAAGCAAGCAAGCAAGTACAAATTGTAACGATGGGTTCACTTGAATTTCCCATTGTCGCCGACATATTCATGGAGGACTTTGAGGAGAAAGCCCTTTTTACTGTTCCTGTAAATGCAACATTCTACAAGCGGTACGTAAACGACACGTTCACAATTTTACCGCCTGACAAAGTAACTGCATTTTTAGACCACATTAAATCTATAAAACCGAAAATACAATTTAGAATGGAGTTAGAGACAATTCTTTAGCTTTCCTAGATGTTTTAGTCATCCGAATTCCTGATAACACTATTGGTCACACTGTGTATAGGAAAAAGACCCCATACCAACCGATATCTAAATGGTGAATCTCCTAAATAATAAAGAATAAAAACCCGCGTGAAGGAACATACGAGTATAGCTGATGTGAACCACCGACGCTCCAGAAAGTCTGTAGTACGTGAACATGTTCAAGATCGTCCCTACAATTATTTCAGATTTAATAAAATACAAATCCTCGCAAAAGAACATCGATTCCTACCAAGGATAACACACCATAGGTGTTGTAAAGCACCCGAAACGTCAGGAATTAAAATTAAGTTAAAATAAGTAAATTAAACGCGAAAAAATCCGTATATATAGTTTAATTCAATGTTAAAAACGACATAATTTTGAAAACCACGTTTTTCTATTTTTTTCAAAATTGAATATTTCATGAACAAAACAACCTATTCGACAAGCCCTTAATGTGATATGCAAGAAATTCATGGATACAAGTAGTTTAGGACCGTGGTCTGTTGCAGTCTTTAAGAATGGTCGATAAATGCTTAATGCCTTGAACAAACCACATGTATATGAAATTGTTGTAGATAAAATTTAAACGTCCTGTACACACAATCACAAACAATATATTCTACGCGTAATGTCTTTGCATGCGCTTTGGCATTCACAACTTTATTCTTCACAATTTTATTATTATCATTGAGTTAAAGACGGCGCTCATCAACACTACTCAAAAATACTATGCAAGTTGTGTCATAAAACGAAATCTAAAATTATAGAGTACAAAAAACTTGACCAAGAAATCTAAATAAGAAATCTAGTGAGAAATAAGCCAAGGAATGGCTATCTGATGAAATTGTCTCAAAGCCACCATCAAAGTTTGTTATCGTTGCCGAGAGCGGGAATTGTTTCTAATCATAAAACCTTTTTCCTTTGGCGAGGTCAATTACTGAATGCAAAAATTCATTCATTATAGCCCATCAAAAGTTCACTGCTGTATGTTGGCCTTCACCATACATTGCTACGTAGATATGGGTAGTGGGGATTATTAGGTATAGTCATGAGGTATTTTTGAAAGTCACTTAGATATCAAAGCAACCTTAAACTTTAGCCAGCTGTATGTATTTAGATAGCTTTAACAATCATTTTTTTCAAGCCGTGTCGTGGCGGTATTAGAATATCCACTATCACATATCGGCCCGTGAGTGTCGTAAGATGCGATAATGTAAGAAAGAAACCAGAAGATGGGCAGCATCGTCTTCTTGATTACAACAAAAAAGTTATAAAAAAACTGCGGGTGCCAAGCTTGGCAGCTGTGGCAAATGCCCCTCCTATGAGGCAATCTTAGCTTGAAGCCTATGTTCAGCAGTCGACTTTTGATAGGATGTAATGGTAACGCTTTCTACGAAGACTACATGACTTTCAATGCAAAAAGTATTTCCTGATAAAGTATTTCAGAAAAAAGTGTAATATTAGAATCATCGATGATATTTCTAATATCACACTTAGAAAAAATGTGAGAATAGACTCATTTAACCTTTTGGCTTTATAAATGAAAAGACTCGGATACTTCAGTAAAAAAAACGCTGCCCCAAAATTGCACAGTAAAGCAATCTATTCAAAGTAATACTTTCAAACGACAAGGAGGTTTTGTAGAAGAACATTATTAAGAAATTTATAACCGAGATAGGTTTTTTCGTTTCTAAAATATTTTGTATGGAATATAATATTAACGTTAGATCTTATTAAGAAAAGCTAAAGTCCAATATTTTCTGTATTAATATAAAAGTTGTTTCATAAAGTAATAACATAAATGCTTGTCCTTAGTTTAGTTTAGCTTACGATGGGCTGTTTTCTGCAACTTCACGTCTAAGCGCGTATTTTGCTTGGGCAGGAATAATGTGATTATTCGAGCCATGATATCTCCACGAAGAAATTCAACAGGCCTTTGATGTTGCAAGCAACTTTGGGGAGCGATCCCGGCGTGCTGAAATGTTTAGCCCTGTATGAAGCGACTTCTGGACATGTCAGCAACACGTGAACCGCCGCTTCTTTCTCTCCAATGCATGCTCTGCACAGGGGGCTATCATTAACACCTATTGTAAACAAATGTTTGTTAAAAGAGACATATCCTGTGATAGCAGTTGTTACTATCCTGATCTGTGGCTTGTTCAGTCTCATTAGAACCTTAGTTAGACGACTGTTTATTTCAGGCAGGACCTCCCTGGCTTGTCTACAGTGTACTAAAGTTTTCCAAAGCTGAGCGTGTAAATTATTCAAGTATCTGAGTACCAATGAACGAACGTAGCCAAAGGGGATTGGTATTATAGGTTTTGGCCCTATAGCTGCCAGAGCCGATCCCATTCTGGCCAGGGCATCTGTTGCATCGTTTTCTCTAGATCCACTATGTCCCTTGATCCATTGCAGAGTCACATTGTTGTGCTTACATACCTCATTCAATCGTTGATGGCACTCATATATCATTCATATATAATTCTCCACTTTACAATTCAGTGCTTGTAGTACCGCCATACAGTCGGTCAGTATTCTGATGGAGATGTCTTTCACCTTCCTAGCATCTGTTGCTATGGCCGCTTGGATAATACCCATGCATTCAGCCTGGAAGAACATGTTACGAGTACCCAGCGGTGTACATATGTTCATTCCTTCATTCGTCTTAGAACCACCCGTGAAAACTCTGAGCTCTTTTGGTCCCAATCGTTCCAGCTGGTCAGTTTTCTTCAATTGTATCCTGTACTTCTTATCGAATACAAATTGTTTTGGAATACTATCATACTTGGCTTGTAAGATAGGAATTTTTGAGTTAATTCTATCAATTATACCTGTATGGGGGACTCTACTCCTACTTAAAATATTTAGGATCCTGAGTCTAATGGCAGCTAAAATTGCTTCTTGTTGTATATGTAGATGAAGCGGTGTTAGCTCCAGTATAGCCTCTAGAGCTGCTGTTGGTGTAGTTCTTATGCAGCCCGTGGTAGTCATACAAGACAATCTCTGGTAACGCTGAAGCTTTCATGTAGTGGTGGCTTCGTTAGTTTTGGTCCACCGTACTAGAGAGCCGTATGTGATCATGGGCGAATTACAGTTTTGTAAAGCCACAGTACAATTTTTGGCCAATCGTGACTCTGCATTGCCAGAAAGTTAAACTAGCTATGTTGATTCTGTTTGTTCCTGTTAATTTTACTGTCCAAGGTAAAACCTAAGTATTTTACCTCGGAGGACAACTGGAGTTTTGTGCTGAAAAGACTTGGGAAATGATAGTTATTCAGCATTCGTTTTTGTGTGAACATTACTAGAACCATTTTATTTGGATTAACGGTTATTTCATATTCCCTGCACCATCTCTCCACAATACGGAGAGCTGCTTGGGTCAGGTCACACTCAATGCTTGCTGTCTTTCCAGAGACTAGTATTGTCAGATCATCTGCATAACCTACTGTGCAGAAATGATTAGCGTTTAATTTGCTGATGAGTTCATTAATGACCATATTCCTCGGGAGAGGTGAAAGAACCCCATCCTGCGGGCATCCTTTCATGATCTGAATTGTTTGAGATTCACCAGCAATCTTCATTGTTCTTGTACTGAGTATATTTACTCAGTCAATCAGTGCCGGTTTAACATTATGTCTACTTAGTGCACCTTTTGTGCTGGAGAAGTTTGTTCTGTCAAAAGCACCTTCTATGTCTATGAAGGAGCATAGACATATTACAATATTGTTTTATAATGTAAAAACTTACGGCTTGATATCCAATTTTATTAAAAACTTGTAACGGAAACCACACAAGCAACGCCATCTGTAGTTTAGCACTGTGAAATTAGAAGCCTATAAAAACAGATGTCGTCGGCTTGAGCGGCGGTCTTCCTAAAACTGTTGAGTAGATAATACGTATACACGGAACATAAATTGTGAGTAATAATAATCATTGTTACGCCTTGTCATTCTGTGTGTCTAAATGTATGTTGTGTTATTGTGAATGTCTATAATCTTGTTTCGATTTGTGATATTTTATGCAGTTATTAAAATGCATGATATTACTAACGTATTAAATGACCTTATTTAACAATTCAGAAGTTGGATATGAACTCTCATATATGTAACAGTACGCACTTTAAATTATTGTTGACAAAATTGAACGATCTTTTTTTTCATTTCTCTGAGAAAAAAGTAATACTACCCTAAGCTCAGGATATTTCGCTTACCGGCGTTATTAGTATTCCTATTGACAACTCAAGGGTAAGCTCAAATATTATTATCCGTTACCGATAGCGTATTGCAGTAGGTAATTATTAACTTACTAAATACTAACACAATTTTTTTATCCGTATGTTGAAAACAGAATTAATATTTAATTGTGTATATTTTCATTGTCGATTGATATAATTTATGCAAATATTATACACCAAGCATACGATGATGATTTTAAAAACTACGCTGGAGTAGTTTTGTTTTTAAACTATTTAATGTGTGTGACTAGATTTAAGCCTCTAGTTATGTGTGTATTATGTTCACGTAATTTATTTGCGTATTATACGAATTTATTATATATATCTGATATATACATATAAAGTTTTCTGCTTAAATATACATTCCTTCTGAGTACCTATTGGCTTTATGTACGCTGAATCTCACACGTGCGCAAAGTATGCTTAAAAGAATGTACAGTGTTCCTTCTTCACATATAAATAAATAAATTCTAAGAGCATTATAACATATTGAAATGGTTTTTAATCTTTTATGTATTGTTGTGGTGTACATGTATTTTCTTTTTGTCTTTATTTTTATTTTAAATACATTGTATTTTCTTTTCGACGATATTGGGTACATGGCGTTATCGCACGCGTACATAGTAGTTTATCCGTCTCAATTAAAACAGATCAATTTCTATTATGGGTTATTATTTCTGTTTCACTTTCGAGATGGCGTAACACAATAGAAGATTGCGGAAGCGTGTTCGCAGCGACAGTTAGGTTCAGTCCCGACTGAAGCCGAAGCCGCAGCCACAGACATGGCCCTAGCCACGGACGCGGCTTTGACACCAGCCCTCACTCCAACCTATCCAACATACGACTGCCATCTTAATAAGCGAATGAAGCTAGTTAGCAGCCGTCCTATAGCCAGTCACTACACCGTCGCTGCATTTCAGCGTCAGCCCAGCGATCACCAAGAGCGTGGTAATCGCGTATCCACCCAACATCAAAATTTGGTTCTCCGCGCAGCACGTCGTGTGATCTAATGGGTGGTCAGTTTAGCTGTTCTGACAGCCCTCGACGAAGCAAATCGCCTCGTAATAGCTACACCAGAACCGGAATGTAAGATAACTTCAGTGTTCATGAGCCCACAATGTCAAATTCTGACAAAAGTCTTAATTAATGCATGCATTTGAATATTTAACGGCTTCAGATTCAGATAGGATATGTTCACTTAATAATGGCATACCGGAGTATGGCCCAGCTAGGAAGGAGCAACCACTTATATATGGTTGGTGAAGCGATCGACAAACAATGCAGTTCGCTCTCCCGAAGTTAAAAGATGTGGTACGAAGGATTGCCACCTGTATTATTTTCCGGTCAGAGTGGCAATCTAAGTTTTTGTCCACATTGCCATGTTAAATAATGTTAGCTAAACGTGCTAGGTTTGGGGACGCATTAGAGGAATACAATTTATAACTTTTTTTGTGAGGCTGCGGTAAGGTTAAATGACAAATTGTAAAGCTAAATTATGACACTTTGAGTTGGATAAAACTCTAGTTCGGAGAAAATCACCTACTGGTTCCAAAAAACGCATAATTTAAAAAAACTATGTAACCTCTTGCCTTGAGTGTACATATTCTAAATTATCCGGTGGTAAGAAACCCCGAGTTTTTACATCCAATTAAAAAAAGTTCCTTCGACACAATCCGTATCGATCATGTTAAACCGTTTGTAGTTAGCAGTACAGGTTTCACGCATATTTTAGTTTTGATAGACGCACTTTCTCGATATATTTACTAAATCTAGTACGACCTGTGAGCTGAGAAAGAAGCTGTAAAGCGAATACAGGTAGATTTGTTCATTGTAGTTGTTTCCATAATTTCATAATGAAAATCTTTATATTTGGTAATGCAACTGACAAACTTTGTTTTGCAAAAGATAGCCATAAGAGCAAGTTATAACCCAGATCCAAAGGAATCACTTAGAGAAAAATTTATTTAAATAAACACGATAGAGATTTTAAGCCTTATAGTGAAACAGCAATACTACGCCGAATATTTATTTGGAAAACATTTTAGCTATTCCCCATTAGGTGATGCTACTGAATATAAGATAAAAATTCGTTTTAGGTTCGTCTTCAATCGCAGAAGACGCTTATTACAGTATTTTTTTCCTTCTAGGACAATCTACTAAAAATAATAAGATTTAAACATTATTTCATTTTTGCTGCTCCATATCGTGACTCACAATACCTTAATGCACAACCGGGCATATTATGTTTAAAAATATTTTTTTTAAAAAGTTCCCATATTAGTTCTTGCCAGTTAGCGCAAAAGAATTATTTTGATAAACCTCGTTGTAAATCAATATAGATTTGCGATCTAATAAGAATAAAGAAAAAAAAATTTCGATACCGGAAATTGTAAACAAAAAAAAAACTTATATCTAAGTTTATAGGTCCTTATAGAATCGTTAAGGTTTTCAATCATAACCGGTATCAAGTCCAAGATACCGCAAATAAATTATAAACATTATTTTTGTGCGGTAGCGTAGAGACCATACGACACGATGTTAAATGACGGAAAAAGTAAATCCTAATCTGAATCTGTAATAGGTCCATGAAGTTTGTTTTCAAAGCCGTAATTTGCGTTGTTGTGTTCAGATAGTGTTCAGGACAAGAGAGGCCTGCACTAGTTATTAATGTTCAAATGGTGTTCAGGACAAGAGGGGTCTGCACTATATTTATAAATGTTAAGATAGTGTTCAGGACAAGAGGAGCCTGCACTATAGTTATACATGTTAAGATGGTATTCTGAACAACGGGGGCCTGCAATATAGTTATTAATGTTCAAATAGTATTCAGGACAAGAGGAGCCTTTACTATAGTTATCAATGTTAAGATGGTGTTCAGGACCAAGAGGGGCCTGCACTATAGTTATTAATGTTCAAATGGTGTTCAGGGCAAGAAGGGCCTGTACTATAACTATTAATGTTAAGATAGTGTTCAGGACAAGAGGGGCCTGCACTTTAGTTATTAATGTTCAAATGGTGATCAGGACAAGAGGGGCCTCCACTATAGTTGTTAATGTTCAAATGGTATTCAGGATAAGAGGGGTTGGCACCATAGTTGTAAATGTTAAGATGGTGTTCAGTATAAGAGGGGCCTGCACTATAGTTATTAATGTTTAAATGGTGTTCAGGATAAGAGTGGCCTGCACTATACTTGTAAATGTTTAGATAGTGCTCAGGATTGGGGCCTGTACTTTATTTATAAGCGTTCAGATGGTGATCAGGACAATAGGGGCCTGCACTATAATTATTAATATTCATATGGTGTTCAGAACAAGAAGGGCCTGCACTATAGTTGTAAATGTTAAGATAGTTCTCAGGAGAAGAGGGGCCTGCACTTTAGTTATAGGCGTTCAGATGGTGTTCAGGACAGGAGGGGCCTGCAATATAATTATTAATATTCAAATGGTGTTCAGAACAAGAAGGGCCTGCACTATAGTTGTAAATGTTAAGATAGTTCTCAGGAGAAGAGGGCCTGCACTTTAGTTATAAGCGTTCAGATGGTGTTCAGGACAAGAGGGGCCTGCACTATAATTATTAATATTCAAATGGTGTTCAGAACAGGAACGGCCTGCACTATAGTTGTAAATGTTAAGATAGTTCTCAGGAGAAGAGGGCCTGCACTATAATTATTAATATTCAAATGGTGTTCAGGACAAGACGGACCTGCACTATAGTTATTAATGTTCAAATGGTGTTCAGGACAAGACGGACCTGCACTATAGTTGTAAATGTTAAGATAGTTCTCAGGAGAAGAGGGCCTGCACTTTAGTTATAAGCGTTCGGATGGTGTTCAGGACAAGAAGGGCCTGCACTAGTCGCGAAAGATTTTCTCGGTGGTTGATATCCGGCTATTTATCACCTGTAGCTCTCTTTCCATTCCATAGGATTTATTTTGAAGATCCCTAATTTCTAGTCTTTTTGCTTCAGCTGTGATGTCAGGTGCCTCTGTTCCGCCGTTAAATATCTGTAGTAGTAGTGAACTCGGCCTTAAGCTGTTCCGTTGCCGCTTGCAGCTTGGCAGTAATTATAGACAAGAGGTCTTCCTTTAGTGCTGCTCGTAAGTTACAGATAATCGAAGATGAAGACGACAGCTTACTGTCTAGTAATTCGCTTATCCCCTCGATGGTAGCCAGCATAGCGCAGTCCATTGTACAATCAAGATTGCATGACTTTTTTGATGAGCTTGGTTTCGATCGCACAGTGACGTTCTGATTGTCGGGGAAATCGCCTAATTCGTCGCTTGTATTGTCTGCGGTGGGCGGTTTTATAGGTGTGTTTTTATTGTTAGCTTTTGGCTGCTGATTTTTACATGCTTGGCATTTCCATGCCGCTTTGCGATCTTTGTCCAACAGTAAGTAAATTTTTTTGTTCATATTGGCACATTCCAAATCATACCTCGACAGACAAAGAGAGCAGCACATAAACTGCTTATTTTTGATTTTAGTGTTGCAGCCGGCGCATTTTTCTTTAGGTCATTGTCGCAGTGATCGTATTTCCTAATATTATGCCGACGGAGTATGGATGTCTCGTAAACAGAGCAATGCGCGAGGCACCAGGCGCACAGCAAGAGAACACAGCCGTGAAGCCACCCACAAGCGCTAGGGCAGCACACGCAAAGGATATTGGCCGGTTGAGCGTTACGCCTCCCGGGGCGGGTAGCGTGCAGCTCTGGGCAGTGCCAGAGTGGCGGTGTGTCAGCTCGGCCAGGTAGCGGACGCACACCAGAAGCGCTCGGGTTCACCAATGTACGTTTATACACTCCTAATTTTCACTCGCGAATTAAAACAGTAAAAGTTTTAAATATTTTCAAAAAAATAAACAAATATCGTTCAGTTAAAGCACTTCCAATCTCCTCAGAGGTCCGGGAGGAAGGGGTTGTATCAGTATGTTTCAGTTAAAGGATCAGGCTTTTTGGTCCTCGGGGGTGACAACTTATCTGCAATTTGATTTTGACTAGACAACATCTAATAAATCGATGAACGCCGACTGCATGCGCGAAAAAAGATGACTCATCGTCCCGTTACGATCCAGCCGAGCCTAGTACAATAGGAGCGAGAGCGCGGCAAGAACGAGCAAAAGGCACGATCGGCTTGGGCCGCATGAAAAAGTATGCAATCATTTCATCAATGTTTTGTTATGACGTTATCACGATAAACTATCGTCCGTCAACCGACTTTACAGACAATCATTTTTTAGTCAAGGATAGATTTGAGTTTTAATGAACCCAGTGTCCACTTATATACTCACATCAGGTACTCTGAAAAGCCGGAAATGGCATTCAACACAATTCGTTAGATATTAAGGTCAACGTGAAAAATAAATGCGCGTCCGAACTAGATTGAAGACCCCCCCCTCTCCCACCAATTGCGTGTACTGTTACTGCCACTGCCAGAGGGAATTTGGAAAACGATTTGTTCCGTCGTTCATAATGCCTCCAGCAAAGGAATGAAATAATTTGCCAGCATTTTAATTTACATCCTGTTATAATGTGATTATCCTCAAGGCAAGAGTGAATAAGCTTTTGCTAAGTCAGTGTTGCCGTGTAGTGGCGGTTAAGACTATCCACTACCCCATATCTTCCCGTGGGTGTCGTAAAAGGCGACAGAGGGAAACAGACGGGAGATGGGCAGCAGCATCTTCCTGATAACAGCAACTGTACAACCCGCTCACCAATCGTGGCAACTATGGCAATATACCCCCCATGAAGAATGACTCAAATAGACGGCACCCAGTCCCCGGCGGCCCCGCTATTTCTGGCTACGATGGCGACCATGGTAACGGCGGGGCAGGGGGTGCTAAGAATCTCCAGTGGAGGTTCGGTTGCCACCTACGACGACTCG
>DWHP01003176.1:0-13642 GCA_018247895.1 Parnassius honrathi
AATGCAAAATTTGGAACGGCACATTTGAAAAAATATATCTATAAATCGATTCACATATTATATTATATTGGATATATACATACATGTTATAGTAGATATTTAGAGGAAATTGTAAAAACGACTCAAAAATAATAGTCTAGTAGTAGTAGTAGTAGTAGATAAAGTAACTGACGTTTTTTGTAAACACCTGTTTCGAGAAATAAATGTTCCAATTAGCCCCTCTTTACGATACGTAAATTTTAACATTTCCATTATTATGTATGTAAGGATTTAGTAAGAAACTGCATAGTATGAGTGCCTTTTTTGTTGCAGTTCCAAACAGATCAAATCGAATTCGGTAGACCCTATATTGGAGACCCAAGAGCAACACGAAAACATAACACCTAATGTTGCAAATTTGCAGACATAAATGCTAAATTTACATCCTGTTATAGATAATTATAAGAAAAGAAGTTTTAACCAAACACATTATCCTGTTAGTATTTCTGAAAAGAATTCAGAATAGGTACCTACTATGTTTTAGGTTGGGTATGTAGTTCACTGCCACATGATAAATGTAGCCTTGAAATTATTAAAATGTTTGTATGTAGCCAAGATAATGATTATAGTTTAGAAAACACACAAATAGAGAATTCCAAGAGAGTTTCAGATATTATCAACAAAATTTTCGAAGAAAATACAGACAATTATTTAAAAATTTCTGTAAACAATGTTAAAGGTAGATTAATTTTATATGCACAAATAAATATTTGTAAATGTGATGAATGAATAAGATATTATTTTTAGACAAGTATTTCGACGTTCTGCTAAAAGCATACGTAAATAAGTTTGATGAGTCCAGCACAAGTAGATTGAAGTCTACAAACATGAAAATTAAAGAAAATTTAACATTCCTAATGTATTTAGTTTTATTTTAAAACCCCCAAGAAATCTTCAGAAACTATTATCTACGTTTTGTTTCTAGTACAGTGTAAAATTGTACAAAATTTTCAAATTCTGTTGAAAAACTACGTATAAACAATGAGTTTTGCATTGTTCATAACTTTTTCACTGACTCATGCCACTAGATAGCGCTATTTTGACAGTTGCCATTCCAATGTATGGAAACTGTCGAGAGCTGCACGTATTAAACCGTAGGGTTTCATAGTGTATTTGATATGAGCTTATAGCTAAAAACTAATATGATGATATATAAATGTGAAATGAATATAATGAAAACAATCATTTAACTTGGTAAAATATAAACATTGGTACAGAACGCAGTAAATTAACAAAATTTAACACATAAAATAAGAATTTTTTAGCTAAAATATTATTGATTCGAGAAACGTTGTTATTAAATAAGTTCAAGTTAACGTTATTAAGAATATCGCGATGTATGGCAGCAATACCCTGCACACGACCGGACTTGCGCTTATATAGTGTAAGCAACTGACTCGACGTGAAAT
Organism: Parnassius honrathi; assembly: GCA_018247895.1. Classification (NCBI taxonomy): domain Eukaryota; kingdom Metazoa; phylum Arthropoda; class Insecta; order Lepidoptera; family Papilionidae; genus Parnassius; species Parnassius honrathi. The sequence goes on from DWHP01003176.1 coordinate 1,449, forward strand.
ATCACCTCACTATTGCTAGGACATCTAACTTTCTTCTAGCAAAATTAGCCCAGCACTTAATGAACTGCTCGAAGTTCAGGTTCGAGGAAATCTCAATTCCCAACAACCGATGGCGGTCGGTATAATTTAATGATAAATTTCGGAGGGAGCCTCTTGGCGGTGAAGAGACAGGCTTCTATTTTGGAGACGTTGAATTTCACAAGACTGGCATCGCACCATACAGATACTGCTTGCAGTGCTCTCACTGCATAATTTTTCGACTTGATTAGATTGGCGCTCGTCTGCTATTCGTCATCATCATCATCATCATTACAGCCCATCACAAGTTTACTTTTAAATACAGGGCTCCCCCAAGGAGCGCCACAAAGCATCCATTGACTTCCTACATCACCAGAACCTGGTCGTCATTGTGGGGGGCCGGTTCTTCGAGCTATACGGGTTGTTGATAGTTGAGCTTACGATTCGTTGTGCTTTGTCGATTACTTTGGTTCTACTGCGGATTTCCTAATTACGAAGTCTTATCACGCAGAGAAATTTCGGGCAAAGCCCTCTCCATAGTTCGCTACTTGCATCCACCATCTACATGTATAGCCCGATAGCTTACTAACTAGCCTTTTAGTAAAACGTTGATGGAGTGGTGGTTCGATCTTTAGCCATACCAACGACGTATGGGGAGTGATAGAACAAAAACGTTATTGACTAGAAAAATTTTTTTTTCGTTACTTTAATTTGAAATACGTATTTATCATTTGTTTTTTAATCGATCTTCTTGAATAAAGATCGATTAAAGAATATAAATGAATCCTAGTAAAAAGTTTTTGAAGTTTGACATTTCAATCTAAATACCAAAATTGCAGCTACTAGTGGTCTTCTACTCTGTGCGAATGTTTAACCACAGACTGTTAAGTCTTTGAAATTGACCTTAGAGTAAAAACTTAGTATTCTTATATCTTACCCTGAGGTATTGACAGTAAGGACGTCAACAGACGACATCATATTTCCAAGCGAATAGTATGTGTCTCAAACATATATACTGGATGACTATATATATACATAACAGGAGAACCGGAATAGAAGCCTACGGCGTTAATATTTCACAAATAAGAAAAACAAAAATTTTTAATTAAATAAATAAATCAATTAAAATCTATCGAAACTCAAATCATATTCACTCCACCTTACGAACGGCAAAAAAATAATAAATTTATTAGACATCTTTATCAACGTCCTTTCGCACGATTACAGGCTCAAGGGCACAGTAACCCCTGCCTTAAACTTTCATTTCATTTACATTTAGTTAACCAAGGCGTGACGTAGTGTCATCGTCGTATTGTTTATGTTTCCGCGTGTGTATCGTAAATATGTACCAATACTCCAATGTCGAATATTTTTTTTTAACATTGACTAACCAATTCGGTAATAGGTTGCGGTTGACCCGTAAACTGGCCGATGAGATCACCAGACCTAACACTATAGACTTTTATTTGTGGTCTGAGCTAAAACGATTATTGTACACTGAAGATGCACAAAGTGTTAGTGATTTAAAGAAGCGTGTGGCGTAACTCGCTTTTGTTGGACTCCAAATAAATTCGCTACGCTTATGAGGATTGAGCCACGCTCGAACATCACACCATCGCATTAAAACAATAGCGCGACCTCGATGGGCAACGCCCTGCGCCTTCGTAGCGCGCGCATCTGACCGCCGTGCATGCCGCCTGCAGCCAGCATAAGAAAAAGACACGCGCGCTACTCAGCTCAGTTAACCCATCTTGTACGTGAAGTTAATTTCACTCTGTAAAATTATTTGCCGATAAAAATTATTTTACATCAAAAATATTACTTCATTCGGAGTCACATAATTCTTTTATCCTATCCTATATTAGTATCTTGTTATTTATAATATAAACGTGTGAGTACTTGGATACTACGATTGGGTTTGGTAGTAAGGTATTACCATATACTACTTACGCCGAACCACCATACTGAGTAACCCATAAGCGTATAAAAGACGTATTAAGAAATAATTTACAAAGATGTGCTAGTTTGTGTTAAGAAGGAAACTGTAAACATTATGAACAATTACAACAATATCTCTAAAAAGGTAATTATGCATCTAGTATTCCCGAAACTGCACCGGAGACCATCACAATTCAAGCGTAAGAGTGTGCGTAGATTGCTGAATTGCTTCTGGAAGACGGAGGATCTTCATGTGAACACCGATAACTGTTCTTTAGTTTAATGATCTAGAATAAGAATTAGGATAGTCTTAGTTAGGTTCTCACATGTATCGGACATGTAGCTTTAAGTTGGAATCCATCGCGGATTAATTAAGTAGTATAAGTAATGTATCTCACATTAATAGTAATAAGTTTTAAAATAAAGTCTTTTTAAAAACCGTCCTGGGTCAATTTCGAATCTTGACTCGCGCAGCCGGTAGGATTTCGCGTGTAAAGCTTGCTCATATAAGAAGACTCGCAAGTCAGTCCTCGTGAAGCAGTTTACAGTGCCGTCTTGCACTTGCGTGAAATCTACGAACCGAAATAAATTTGTCGAATTCGAATCAGGATATCAAGAAACAAGACTTCCTAGCCCAGGCGGAAGGATGAGTTCGAGTGTACTGTGAGTAAACCCTTTCATGTACGTCTCTGTTCCCATCTGTTTTTGCTTGGTAGAATTTTAGTGTTGATTTTTCTTAAATCTAACAAAATAAATTGCACAAGCATCGGCAATTTATTCTATATTATTAGGTTTGGTAATTAAATACTGAAAATTAATTTTAAATAAATAAAATTGTGGTATAAAAAATAAAAATTACATAGTTAAACAAATAAAAGGATATATTAAAGAAATAAAAGTAATAATTATTTAAATTAACTCCGCCATGGACGGTCTCAATCAAAAAAGCCCGTATGCGAAAGGAGGAGGACAGACCGAGGATAGACCAAACCAGTCGTAAGAGGTCAACGCCGAGTATCGGGCGGCGGTTAACTAACCCAAATAAGACCAAACCAATGGTGATAGAAAATTATTACCATCACCCGCTACACTGTGGTAATGCACAGAATTGGGGGCATTGGCTTTACTGCCCGTGCCGAGAGGTAGAAAGCTTCAATAAAAATTCATCCCAATCCTACGGTGGGAGACGCGCCAAAAGGATGTATGACTGGGGATCCCAGTCACTAGCGCCAACCTTGGTGAACTAGGCGAACACCGTTGTACATAGCCTTCTCTCAGGAATGGCGTCACCCTGAGAGTGACACTTTTGTCGTCCATACTCGTGGGAATCAAAATGCAGAACAATGAAAACAAATCCCAAAAAACCCATACACCACAAATTCAGCATAAAGAATTCTTCCAAGCAAGACCGAGATCATTTTCTTTTAGTGGCCGACCAAGTAGTTATATGCAATCTGTAGATGCAGATTTATGTAGTCCGCCAGGTCGGACGAACATCTTCCAACAACAAAAAGATGAACAACCAATCAACGAATGGCAGCGAGACAAAGTACCAAATAAAAAACGTAAAAGACACGACAGCCCAATGGAAAGTGTAAGTAACAGAAGTACACAAGACAAGTCAACAATTAATGCTTAATAGTTTAACTTATAGTCAAAGTTGTGGCTATAGATAAGTATACGATGACTACGCTAAGATCAGGACATATCATTAAGCTAATGCCTGTTGACATCGAAACCTATAAGACAATAAGAGACAATCTAATTAAAAATAACATCAACCACTATACTTACAAACCTAAGAGTGAAAGGTCGTACTATATGCGTTGGAAAATATAGACATGATTAAAGAAGAGCTGCAAGCCAAAGGGCATGCCATACGTCAAATAGTCAACGTATTGCATAGAACAACAAAATAAAAACTACCCTTCTACTTTGTAGATTTAGAGCCACAAGCCAATAATAAGGATATTTTCAGCTGAAAATACATCAACCATGTCAAGGTTACAATCGAAGCACCTTACAAGAAAAAGGAAGTATTGCAATGTAAGAGATATCAAAAATTTAGGCACTCTAAAAATCAATACTTTAGACCTTTTCGATGTGTCAAATGCGAAAATGATCACCCAACAAGCACATGCACCAAAACTCAGTGTGCGATAATTGCCAAGGCAAACACCCGGCAAGCTACAAAGGTTGCATTAAATATAAGCAGTACAAGGAAAAAATTCTAAGCCTCAAACCTGCCCAACAACCCAGACAAACACACGTTACTACACACCCAAAACAGAGAATCAACGAGAATGACAAATCAACGCACCACACAGGATTCAGCTATGCCAATGTACTGAAGAACAGGCGTGACAATTCTTTTACTCAGTCACGCGTTCCTATTTTGGGCGCAGGCCAATAGCATATAACAGGCTTATTGGACACAATGTTTGAAAGATTCCAAAAAATCATGAAAGACATGATGGACAGCATGATTGATCAGATGATCAAAGTAATTACGCGACTTACCGCACAGAGGGACCAAATATTCGTATTATAACCTAGAATGCCAATGGGCTGACCGACAGACGGAAAGAACTTGAATTATTCATAAACACTGAGAATATTGATGTCGCTCTGATATCTGAAACAACACTTACACCCGGAACACATATAAAGTTCCATAACTATGCTATCTATAGAACCGACCACCGTTCTGGATTCTCACGGCGGCACTGCAGTGATACTGAACAATAACATAAGACATAAACCTCTCGATCTATACAAAACAGAAAAAATTCAGGCAACATCAATTAAAATACACCACAAAAACATTGAGACAACATTCACCGCAATCTTGCACTTTTGCCCGCCACGACTCAAAATCGAGGCTGATGAATTCAAGCTGTTTTTCAACAAATTGGGCCGAGTATTTATCTGCGGAGGAGACTGGAACTCCGAGCACACTTTCTGGAGATCAAGACTGATCAACCCTAGGGGCAGACAGCTGTATAAAACCACTCTAGATCTCAATCTCGAATATATCTCGCACGGAGAACCAACTTACTGGTCAACGGACCATAACAAAATACCAGATTTGCTAGAATTCTATATTTCAAAGAATATTGGGCAAAACTATTTAAAGATTGAAAAATGTGAAGATCTGTCTTCAGATCATAATCCAGTCACTATAAATATTTATAAACATGCCATTTTCCTTAAGCCACTCCCCAAGATCTACAACAAACATACAAACTGGGACCAGTACGGATAATTTATACGTAATAACATTGACCACGAGTCTAAAGACAAACGACGAAATCGAAGCCGGTGTTGAAACATTCAACAGCTGCCACCATTTCCACTCCTATTTTTAGGAAATCAAAAACAAAACAAAACAAAAGTAATACCCAAGGAACATAATCGCGAAGGTCACTGAACGACGCAAATTAAGAGGAGAATGGCATAAAACTAGATATCCTTCTGATAAATTTCAGCTAAACAGGGCAACGAAGGAACTAAAACATAATTAAAGAGCATGAAAATCGTTGTGTACAAAGTCACCTATCTCAACTCACATCTCACAAGGATACTAATTATTCACTGTGGCGCGCAACCAAGAACCTTAAGCAAACAAAAGACATCTCATCCCGCCCCTGAGAAAATAGGATAGAAGCTGGGTTAGGACTGATGTAGAGAAAACAACAGCATTCGCAGTACACCTAGAAAAAGTATTTACACCACTACCTTGTTCAGACACCGATAAAGACGACGACATAGCGAATTATCTACAGTCTCCAAATCAATTATGTCCCCCATTAAAAGCAGTAAGTCTTTAAATTTAAATTAAAGAAATAAGCCGGGTGATAAAATCTCTCACCCAATAAAGCTCCGGGGTACGACCTATTGGACTCCGTGCTGTAAAGCAGTCTTCCGAGGACTGGCATAATGTTTCTTGTACACTCTTCAATTCATCTATAAGACTCTCCTACTACCCAGGTCTGTGGAAAATTGCTCAAGTAGTAATGATCTTTAAACCTGAAAAGCAGCCAGAAGAAGTCTCATCCTATAGACCAATAAGTCTCCTTCCACTGGTGGGGAAATTGTTCGAAAAAGTTATCCTCAATAGAATGCAATCTCATCTTAATGCTGTTCTTCCTGAGCACCAATTTGTATTTAGACAAAGGCGTGGAACCATTGAGCAAGTTCACAGATTGACTAATACCATCGGCTACATGCTTGAAAATAAGAAATATTACTCGGCTGTGTTTCTAGATATAATTCAGGCATTTGATAGAGTCTGGCACGATGGCCTCCTATTCAAGATCAAAAAACACCTGCCGCATTCCTTCTACTTTTTACTGAAAAGCTACTTAAACAAAAGACGCTGTGAAGTTAAACTGAACAACACCACGACTGATCTGTTCGAAATCAAATCAGGGGTACCTCAGGGGAGCAGGGCCTATTTTGTACACACACTGCTGACATCCCTGTTGATGATAAAACCTTTATTGCTACATACGCTGATGATACTGCAATAATGTCAGTTAATGCCAACCTAACAATCGCATCAGCACATCTTGAAAAACACATTGACGAGATAGAAAAATGGCTGAAAATGTGGAGAATAAAGGCTAATTAAAGCAAATCAGTTCACGTCACACTTAAAAAAGTTCACTCTAAAAAAGGCGACTGTTCACCAATTACACTGAATACCTAGGCATGCATCTGGATAGGAGGCTGACCTGGCAGAAACATATCTGGGGCAAAAGAAAAGCCCTGGACTCAAAATTAAGATCCGTGTATTGGCTAATTGGCAAAAAGTCTCAGCTAACAAACGAAAGCAAAATAACAATTTACAAAACTATTTTGAAGTCAGTATGGAAATACGGAATAGAACTTTGGGGAACAGCAAGTAATAGCAACATAGGAATCCCGGAAAGGTTTCAGACTAAAGCTATTAGATCTATGCTCAACATTCCAAAATGCATCTTTTGAGGCCGTTTCCTCACGATTTGAGGCTCAACACTGTGAAACAAGAAATCACTGCTCGAAGCTTAAAATATCAACAAAAATATTATAACTTCACATGTTAACGCTCTGGCTGTTAAATTAATGGGTTCTGGAAATACCATGTACACAAGACTGAGAAGGAATGGCGTTTCAAATCTCATGAAACGATTCACCAAAGAATAGTGAGAGTGGTCAATGGACAACTCCCCCTACTTAAAGAAAGAAATAATCCGACATAGCTCAGACAAAGAAACAGCTAAATATCCACGACAGATTGCTGTGTTAGCGGGATAGAAAAGAAAAAAATTATATAAATTTTTATATTTAAATTTAATAAAATGGAACAATTGTGTAATACCTAAGAATTTACTTTGTCTTATACCAAAGTTTGAAGGCGAGAAAGGATTATTAAATTTATTTATTAAGAAAGCTCAATACAGATACAGGTCTTTCGCAGACCCTAATAATGCCACGAACTTTAAATGTATTCCGTACGATAAGCAGCAAATTTGTTAAGTGAACGTGATGATAGTAATTGTTGGAACACTCTTAAAGATATTTTAATTCAACATTTTGGCGATCCGCGTTCGAAAGATTGCATAGCTATCAAGTTAGAATAAATGAAAGTTAAGTCTGGCGAATCATTTATCGATTTCGATTCGATCGATTCATAGGATACAACATACGTGTAGTACTTTATTCGCAAAAGTCAACCTAATACAGGATGAAGGAGTAAAAGCAGCTAAAATGATAGTGTATAATAATATATCACTAAATGTATTCCTTTATAATTTATCTGAGGATTTAATTAGTACCGTGCGTGTAAGTGTACAGACAATATAAGGATATCAATATATAAATATAAGTATACAGTTCGTAAGTGTACTAGTTTAGAATCCGCTTTGTATCGTAACCGAGGAGGTGAACTTCATGAACCAACATTCTGCTAAAAATAAAACGAAACAGAATACAACATCCCAAAATTTCAAACCCCAACAAAGTGTTAATATTTTACCTAATAATAATCAATCGTATTATAAATTTGCAAATCCACACTTTGGATCACGGAATAAATTCCAATTGCCTAATCATAATTTTAAATTTGCAATCCCGCATCAGCAGCAAGGTCAAAGATTTGTTGCTCAAAATAATTTTAATAATGGCCCAAGATTTAATAATAATATGCAACCACAGAACTTTAAGTTTCTATTCCAAACCAGCAACCCAATTTTAAATTTGGCATATCTCAGCAACATCGGGGCAGGGTCACCCATGAGTAATCATGCGCGATCCCCACCAGTTTTTACAAATCAACCCCAAAATAATTTTAAATTTGGTATACCCAATCAGAATACCCAGAAACAAAATTTAAATGAGAATACCGATGTCTCCATGCGTACCGCACGTCCGCTAAGACAAAATATGCTAGATGACTATAGGGTTCCCCAAGATAACGAGATATTCTATAATAGCGAATCCGGAATACCCACGAAATATTATAACCATGAGATAAATTACTGTAATGAAAATAATTACACGTATAACTTAGAAGTGCCACAATTTGAAGTAGAACCGTATATTGAAATAGAAGAAGCAATTTACAACCCTGACATAAATTCGAATTTCGAATATACTGAAAATTTTCAGATAGAAGCCCCCGATTCACCCACGAAATAATACAAATAAATTGTGACACAATTTTAAAACTCCCGCATATCGAAATCCCTGAAATTTAGGCTCGTTTTATGATGGATACCGGAAGGAGGAGATTTTTTATAAGTTCAGCTAAGGCAGAATAATATTTCTCCGCTTTCAAACCTTTCGAAGTTATAAGTACTCATGCACGTAGCCAACATAACGAAACTATATATGTCCCGCTCTTTAAAACATCTAAAAGTTTAGAAAAACAAAAATTCTATGTATACGTCGATAGTAGATGTGGCGGTTTGATAGGTTCGGATCTTTTAATGCAACTTGACGCTTTGATACATATGAAAAACCAAGTACTGCACACACGTGATCCATAAATACCTATTATATATAACCCCTCATACGAAATGACATTGGAACCAAGAACGTAAACGCGAGTAAAGGTCCCAACGGATATGCAAAATGGAAATGCGATAATAGATTATGTCGATTTTGATCAAGGTGTTAGGATGACAAGCGCTATAGTAAAATGCATTAATTCGTTTGCATACACGGTGATACAAAATGCGTCCCACGATAGGGTTACCATGATGTTCTCTAAGCCCCTAAAAGTAACCGAGTATATAACAGAAGAATACGGAGCGAACTTCATGAGTCAACAAAATTTGTCGAAATTACGTCTGGATTATGTAAATAAGGAAGAGATGCTTCAGGTGAAAGAAAATATCGTATGGTAGTCGATTATAGGCGTTTGAATACGAGGCATTGTCGAATATCTCAGACCTGTTCGATAAATTAGGAAAATCGAAAAATTTAGAACATTAGACCTGGCAAGCGGGTATCACCAAATAGAAGTTGAGGAAAGTGATAGACATAAAACTGCATTTACAACCCAGTCCGGCAATTACAAATTTGCACGCCTCCTGTTTGGATTAAAGACGAAAGACGAAGAAAGATAACATCTTGAGAGGGTTGCAGGGGTTGCATTGTTTAATATATCTCGACAATATAATTGTATACTCTTCCAGTCTACAAAAGCACTTAGAAAAGTTGAGAATGGTATTCGATCGACTACGGGAAACAAATTTCAAAGTTACCCTAGATAATTGTGAATTTCTTAGAAAAGAAGTCCTCTATTTAGGCCATACTAAAACAAAAGACGGACTCGAGCCCAATAATGACAAAATTCAAGCCGTAGTCGATTTTCCGATACCAAGAACCACTACCGAAATCAAAATATTTTTGGGTCTAATAGCAAATTAATTAAAGATTTCGCTAAAGCCACCCAATCACTCATCAATTGAAAAGGAATAAAATTGAAATTACAGAACAATATGTAGTCGCTTCCGAGAGATACAAAGAACTTTTGATAAACGCACCCATTCTCCAATTCCCGGATTTTTCAAGGCCATTCGTACTCACCACTGATGCCTCAAATTATGCTCAAGGCGCGATCGGAACCGACGAACCAATAGCTTACGCTAGTAGAACTTTAAATGATGCAGAGACCAGATACGGTACTATCTGTTGGCAATAGTATGGGCCGTAAAACATTTAGACCTTACCTATATAGCCAAAAATTTACTATTTTCGTGGATCACAGACTTTTGGCGTATTTAATTTCTATCAAAGAACCTAACAGTAAACTCACGAGATGGAAGTTGCGGCTTGCTGAGTTCGATTATGACATCGTTTATAAAAATGGGAAGCAAAATTTCGTTGCCACCGCCTTATCTAGTGTTAAGGTAAACGTTCTGAGAGAAGACCAAAAATCAATGAAGGTTAACGTGGATAAGGATGAACAACCGCAGAGACACACAGACAGCTTAATTGAAGAAATTGAAAGATTACGAAATAAGGACACAAGTCCGATTGAAATATCATCGGATATGGAGAGGACCTTATCTATCCCATCTGTTAAGAGCAATAAATCACCATATTCTATACCATCACCGACAAGTAGTACCATTTCAGCACCTGAAACATTTGATAACTCACACACTTTTACAAGACATTCAGCACATGAAATAAATACCGATGATATTCCAATTCTATAGGAAGCCATAGATATTAAACCTCATCATATTTATTTTTACGTGGTATAGAGACGAAATAGCCGTTAAGAATTTATCGAAACAAGAACAAAAGATACTCGAAGTTCATACTTCCCTAAATAGACCTGACTTTGTAAAACAATTCTTAAAGGAGTACATCAAACCTAAAATAAAACAATTCATTTACTTCGAGGACGACGCATATCGAAAACAATTTTCAGAGGCTGTAATTAGAGTATAAAAAAGGGTGCAGTTAAGATCTTTAAATGCAAACGAAGGGTAGTCCATGTGGAGGGTGAGAATGAGCAGCGTGAAATAACAAAAAAATACCATATTGGTAAAACATTTCACAGAGGTATAAAAAGAGACAATAATACACTTAAAACGTACTTACTTCTGGAACAATATAGACTTAACAGTAATCAAATTCATACAATCTTGTGAGGTTTGTGAGTGCATGAAATATGACCATAAGCCTTTAAAACCTGAACTTCAGTTAACCCAAACTCAAAACAAACCATTTCAGGAAATCTTTATCGATATTTTCACCGTAGAAAGAAAATCCTTTTTAACAATCATCGATGCCTTTAGTAAGCTTGGACAAGCAATAGAAGTAAACAATAGGTCACCCCCAGAAATAATTAGAGGTCTTATTGAACATTTCTATATGTACGGCGTACCACATAGAGTAAGTGCAGATTCAGGAACCGAATTTAATAATGTACTAATGAAAGAAACCCTTAGTTTTTACAAAATGGATTTGCATATAGGCACTCCTCACAATCCAAATTCCATAGCACACGTCGTACGTTTCCACTCCGCCCTATTAGAATCGCTTAGCGAAATATGAAAGAAAAATTACAGATGCTGCATCTGTAATGACAATCTTTCATCATGTCATTCAAACAAACGATACACTCAACAATAGGTTTTACGCCTTTCGAAGTAGTGTTCAGTTTTACTGACCCCTAAAGTACCTTTGACGTTGAATTTAATAAAAAATACAGACAAAAATTATTACATGAACATAAACGACGAACTAAATATTTATATGAATATTTAACTAATAAGGCCATAGATAAGAAACAAAGTATTAAAGAAAAGAGAGGAGATGAGAAGGAATTTAACATTAAAACAGGGTTCACAATATTTATAAAGGGCACGAATGTTAGGAGAAGCGCGTTATGAAAAAGAAGAGGTCATAGGAGATATAGTTAGAAACACAGTACCAATTAAATATCACGGTCAAAATACAAGGGCCCCAATTAAGGATATTAAACTACTAAACTATAAATAGGATATAAACCCGTGGATGACACGGGTTCATGCTGTTCCTGCTGCAAGTCTTTAGGACCCAGGCCCTACTACTACAACCAATTGTCTGAAATTTCGGCATACTACCAATAAAGAAGGGACAAGCTCTCATAAGTAACAATAAGTGGTCTTTAGTTATGATATTAGACTTAAGCTTAATACGTGAGGATCTAGAATTTAATAAGAATCGATACGATAACCTAAATACACATGTGA
>DWHP01003177.1:0-13642 GCA_018247895.1 Parnassius honrathi
TTTGAAGGCGATAAAATAAATTTAGATGAATAATTTGTATTTTTTGTTTTATTGACAAATTCCCGATATTTAGTACATAGAAGGTAAAGTTTTAAAGGACTTACCGATTGGGAGCCGTCCTTGTCCTTGGGGTCAGCCTCCATAACGAGATCAAAACTGAAGATTTCATCGAACTGCGGATTGACAGTTTTTTTCCTAGGTTTCGTACGTTTCTCTATTCTCCGTCCGTTGGAGTAAAGTAACGTGACGAGAGCAAACGGATCGCACTGGCCGTTTTTTGTGGTAAGCTCGGAGCACTCGAGCACCCTCAGGCGTAGGGTGTCGGGGCCCACGCGCGCTGCGCAATGCCTTTCAGGGTCCGACCAGTAGTCGACGGCGGTGGGAGTGGGCGACGCGTCCGGCTCGAACATCGTATGCATCGGAGGCTTCGATCGAACCGCCCACTGTGCTCGATCCTTCAGGCTTTCCGATCGCGACAACGCCAACGTAGGCTCCGTCGCTACTGCGCTTAGCAGCTTCTTACTCGTGGAACTCGAACAGGAGCCGAACCTCATGCTCTCCTTGCAATATTCGGACAGCCTTATGAGATTGTTGGCCTTCGCCTTCGCCGAGTTTTCCGCCGCCGGGTCCGGGTCCGGCGGCTTCGGGTCCATTCGTAACCTTTTTCTTGAATCCTCGAGAGTGAGCTCGATGTACGCCTTGCCTTGCACCTCGGAGTCTGCATCGACCGGTCGCAATGCAAACCAATGGTCTTTGTTGTTATACCGTTGTAAGTCTTCGCGTTTGATTGCCACTTTGCCCAGCACTTTGTCTTGTTTGAGATGCTTGTCGCGGTCGAACACGTATATGGAAAGGTACCGAAATCTTCGAGGTACTTCGAACTGGAACTCTTCACCAAAAAAAGGGCTGGAAAAGAAAGAAAAAATGTCATTTCAATTCTTAGAGCTAAAATAGTAACGTACAATAAACTCCGTTACTTATTGTTCTGTACTGACGTTATTACGAAAAGTTTTGTGTATGTTTTGACTGATATAGTTGCATGTAAGGCCCAGTATTGAACCACTCCGGAAAAATAAAATGGAACACTCACAGGTTACCACCCAGTTTAAGACTAAAATCTACTTTATTTTGAAACCAAATTTTAAAAAACTTTAAATAAGATTTGTTCCGTTGAAGATATATGAAGGTTAAATTGAAAGATAATTGAGGTCCTCTCTGTAATTCTGTATACCGTACCTACAGTTTGTTCAAAAATAACATGTTCATAATTAAAAACATACAACCTTAAAATCAAAAAGGTTACTTTAAAAATTTTTTTACCCGACTACCCCAAAAGGATGGAAACGTCTTTTCAGAGTATGTACTACCCGTGCGATTAAAGAATAGGATTGAAAATGGCGGCGCCTCTTTTAACCTCTCACTCACACAGTCGCTATCTATACTCATACACGCCGGTAACGACTGCATAAAAAAATACGTTGCGATATGTGGTTTTTCGTACGTTCTATAACTTCAGTCCAACTTATTATTGGACTATATAACAAAATGCTATAAACCACAAAAAATCAGTCCACGTTTGCTCATTTATGAGCTACGATGCGTTCTGAGTTTTCTTCATAATGGCTAAATAAATATTTGCCGTTGCGAAATAATTTTCCATTTTTTAAATTTTCGTTTCCCGCTGGCTGAACCGATTGCAATAAACACCACGAACAAATAGTGTCATACCAGGAGTGATCTTGACTAAATTTTATCCAAAGAATTTAAGAGATTTTATTAAAATATAAATATTGATAAGATAAAATAAATGGACTTTAATGATTATCTTAATTCTATATAACAACACATTATTAGAAATTACCGTGGCAAAGCCAGAGCGGGTCGCTAGTTATGATTCTAATTTACTTACGTGTACGGTTTATTTTTTCAAAATTTTTGTCATTAATAGAAAATTTCTAATTAACCGAATAATATAACGTTATAACGATATATCGTTATTAGCGGGTTTTCACTATTGGTACTGTACATGTTAACGGTACGGGCTCGAAGAACCGCCATATTTGATCCCATTCTTTATTCGTACGAGCTTTATGTATGTGTATGTGTATTTTTGACACACTCTGACTGATTTGTTTTAATTGTGATGATATAAAAAATATCTTTTTAGCAAAATTTGTAAGCAGTCGCGTTTTTTAATTACTGTGTTAACCATTGGGCTTGTTTAAAACGTAAATTTCCTCTGTATCTGTAATAAAAAAATAATTTACGTCTTATAACAGCGAAATTGTCTATAATTGAATCAATAATCGAGACAAAAATCTACGTGGGTTTACTACGCGGCAAATGTGAAAGTTAAACCGTACTATATAAAGCGTCGACATTAAATTTGAACTAATTTGTAATACTCAAGCTGTTGCTTTAAAATTAAAATTTCGTAAGAAATGAAATAATGCGAGACCAAATTGTTTACTTTAGGCATAACACAATTTACGATATGGCTTCTTCCTCCATTCTTGGAAATAGTGTTGTCACATCGACAAATTAATTTACATACAAGAAGTAAGGCAAAATATCTAGGTCCTCTAATTATATTAAAAAACATCCAAACTGTAAGTTAGCAAGACACAAAAAATATTTTAGGATTTACTATTTATTTTAATTCTGCACTTTGCCTTGATAAACAACCATCGATAAATAATGTTAACAGGTTATGATGAGCCCTGGTAGCTCGGATGGTCTGCGCTCGCAGTAAATTTCACAGTACGCGAGCAAACCGGGTTCGATCCCCGTCGGCACCAATGAAATTGTTAATTACAATTTTAAGTGCTGATTTACCACGTGTTCGGCGGTGAAGGAAAACATCGTGAGGAAACCGGCATGTCCGAAAATTAAGAAAAATAAATATTTCAGAGACATGTGAATGTGAAGTTCGCCAATACGCATTGGGGCAATGCGACGGACACTTCCGTGCTTTAAAACACTCTCAGAAATGAGGAGAGGCCTGTGCCCAGCAGTGGGACGTATATGGCTGTAGCTTTAACGAGTTTTGCCTTAGAATAGAACTATATCTATATTTTTATATGTGGAGTGCCTCGAATCAGATAGTCAAATAATTAATCTCTTGTTTTTATGTAGGACTAGGACTTTATTAGGGACTGACTGGCTGACGGATTAACCCTGGACTACCAAGCTATGCTGTGTTAGGATTATTGATTATGAGGATTTCTAGGGACACATATCTAGATAATATTGAAAAGTTAAATATTGCATATTTAAAAAAAATCCATCCAAACCGATAGTAATTTTCAAGAAACTAATTATAAACCAGAATTGCTCACTTAAGAGTATTAGGGTCAAATAAAAACGACAAACAAAAGGCTTCTTCTGATTCATAATGTAAGTTATTGGCGGGAATTTTTTATTATGGATTGCATTCAATTTTAAAAATAATTTCCAGGTAATCCATGTTTACAAACCAGCGACTCATAATACGAACGATGTTTTGTTTAGGTAAATAGTCGCTTACGGGTGATATAGTCTCCGTAATCTGAAGTGGCTGAATCGCCATCAATCCATGTTTCTTTACTGTGCCGACACAGAACAGTGATAAAAAATGTCCTTCCGTTTCTTTTTATTACAGCGCCATAACTGACAGTGAAATAATAAATGCTTAATAGGTTTAATGTACAATACCATTTAATAAAAAACTATATTTTAATGCATTAAACCAATAATCCTAATAAAAGATGCCTTACTACGAGTGCTGTAATTAAAATAATTACAAATAAATTAAATTTTTTCTGCAATAGGGCAGCGAAAATTATTAAAATACTAGTTTGTATTGAAAATATACTATCGTTTTTAATGTGATACGCTAATTACACTAACAAAAGCTATAATTTAAAACGATTAAAAGACAAAACAATTAAGTCTTTATTTTTAACGGCTAGAATCCGATATAAATGACGAAATTGTAATCTGGAAGTTGGCATTGGATTCGGACTACTAGATTCAACTTTTAGACATACCATATTTAGCCGAAATTGAAGAATACGATTAGAAAACCGCATTGTTTGTGACATAAAACATTCACACATTACACTAAAAACATCAAACCTTGGAGTACACTTACTAGTTACAGATGGGGTTACATAAATCATGAGTGAATAGGCATAATATCTTTGATTATATAACAGTCAGGTATATAATCAAAGCATAATATTATGTAGAACTAACCGTACCCCGCAACTTCTACTGCGTGGGACAATTGGATTCCATTTTTTACGTGGAAACCTAGTCACTCTTTTTAACATCAACTATATGCCCGTTAGTCCACTCAAATTGGTCTTTAAAATAGCAGTAAGGTTACAAAAATTCCCATAGAGCTAAAAATTGGTATTAATGTTCAGAATACTATTATAAATGAATTGTGAAAAGTCCCTATCAATCCCCCTTGTGCAAAATTTTTTATTGATGGTGAAAATTTGCAAAAATAGGTTTTTCGCGTTTTTCAGCTAAACGATGAGTTTTACAGCAAAAATAGTTCAGACAAAAATTGTAGATCATCCGATTTTCTACAAAAAATGTTTCCACACTTTTTTCATAAGTATTGCCATTTCCGTGATATAGCGGTTGGAAGAATTGAAAAAAATATTTTATTCTTGTGGAGGGACTTTTCACAATTCATTTATAGTATTCTGAACATTGATACCAATTTTTAGTTCTATGGGAATTTTTGTAACCTTCAAAATCTTATTTGACTGGACCACGTGAAAGTCCCCTCAAAATTAGTCCAGCTGTTT
Source organism: Parnassius honrathi (assembly GCA_018247895.1). Taxonomy (NCBI): domain Eukaryota; kingdom Metazoa; phylum Arthropoda; class Insecta; order Lepidoptera; family Papilionidae; genus Parnassius; species Parnassius honrathi. Next base: position 4,803 of record DWHP01003177.1, read on the forward strand.
CGGACATAAGACTATTATTTATTCTGTGACATAAGCCGGAACAAACAGAGACGGACAACAATTTTAGAAATTGTTCCTTTCGTTACAAGTACCGTATAATATACTTTTATATGCATTTAGTAAAAGGCTGTTATTTTAACATTAAAAACAGACACTTCCAATTTTATTTTATGTATAGATAATTATTCAATTCAAAAAACAATTTTTTTATAGAATAAGGGCGACAAACGAGCTCACAGTTCACCTGTTGGTAAGTGGATACTGTGGCCCATAGACATCTACATTTTTCCGCGATCAAGAATCAAAGCGCAGATGCGTTGTCGCTCCTGAGGACTAAGAATGCCGCGTTTTCAGTAAAAAGGGTCTCCGGTTATCTACACTCACCATACGAAACACAGCAGTATTAAGCTGCTACTTTACGCCGGTATTGTGAGAGTGTGGTCCTTCGGTCGAGCCGACCTCATATAGCTGCAGCGTGACCCCACCACGTATAAAAATCGTACGTTTAAAACAAGTGGTTTAGACGTTAAAACAGATTGTCATTTTATCATTGCTTTGTTTATATGAACGGTCAGCAGAGTGGTTAGTGTGTTCAATGGTTACCATAACAATGAGGAGTAATAAAACATTTTAAGCCTTTACCGACATCATAATAATTATAGAAGCGTATTTTTTTAATAAATACTACAGGCATAAAATTCACCCATTCAAATGCTCAAATCGTAAGTTTTGTGGCTGATCATAGTTACAAGTAACAACGGTGTAGTGTAGGGTACAGGCACGCGGTCACATCCGGCGCTAACTTGGTATTTATAAAACGGAGGCGGCGCTGCCACCAACAGAGCGGGGTCCTGCATATCACTAATTAATTACGATTAGTAGTTATTAAAATCTGTTAAAACTGATCAAAAGTTTTTGTATGTTGTTGTGCAACCACAAATTCTATTATTTTGAGTAATTATCAGGAAGATGTTGCAGTCCATCTCTGGTTTAACTTCCCTCTGTCGCCCCTTACCATAGATTACGTGGCGTAGCGTAGCTATATGGCGATGGATTCACTTACACTGCTCCATGGCACATGGCGGTTTTATTATTATGAAATGTCATCAATAAAGTAATTCATGACCGCATCGCAAAACCGTTCAATATAGTGCTTTCAAAACGATAAGTGTCCCTAGTAATAATGCAATGTTATTTATTCTCATGAAATTAAAATAAAACTATCCCATAATTGCGATAAGTGAAATGGTGATTCATCGGTTGGCTCTTGACGGGTTTTTTTAATAGCCTATTCAATAATTGGAGCACGCCACACCTACACTGCGTTGTGTTGTGCGTAGTCGTAACAGCCCTCCGTCGCGTCGTGTGTACATGCAAACAGAGGCGCTCTTAAACTTACCGGCGGCGCTCCGTGGCCTATTTCGACGGCGAGTGATGATCATTTTACGCGCTACGAGGTTCCCGCCGTCAATTTATCACTTGAAAGCTTCCGCTCGACGCTACTGTGGCGCGAGATTTACTAACGAATCCGAAGGAGAGAGGAGAGTTCAGCGCGGACGGAAGTTCTTTTTTACTGTGTGTAATGACATTTATATGTTTAGAATTATAATTGCTTTAACGTGATACGCTTGAATGAACATGAATTTCGGTTTTACTAGATCTAATCACCGATCCAATCGTGTTTGAAAAAAAATCATATATTTTACGCTCGAATGACTTCTTTAAAAACATCTAATAAATTTAGTGGCAAACTTACATTGCTGTAAAATTATATCAAATCGATGATTATTAAGCTTTCACACTACAAATTGCACATTCAATATGCTTTGTGTAAGTGTTACCTTAAAATTAAAACGTTCCATATAAGTAAGATACTATCTAGGAGCGTTCCTAGAAGAATGTGATGAAAGAACAGGAAAAAGCATTTAATAACTTCCGTTACTACAAGCAAAAATAAACCCTAACTTAGACATTTCAGTTTTCTTTATTAACCATAAGAGCGATTTCATTCGTTTTAGTACGCCACGACTTTATTTAGGTGAACATTTCAGTTCAATTAAAAAAAAACTAAACACTTTCTGATAAAACAATTCATATTATTTTCGATTATCGAATTAATCAATGACATTTACGTTGTGGTTAAAGGATATTTCACGTGTAATAGACTAGATTACGCTGTCACAGCAATAATGAACTTTTACCACAGCTATTTGGGATGTAATGAAGGTTTTGTATAGGCCATATTATTAATATAAAAATTGATAATATCTTCATCTGTTTGTTTGTGAACTCATTGAAGTTCCTGCAAAGCAGAAGCTCCTGGTTTCTAACAGAAGAGAAGCATTGCACAACGCATGCCGTGTACAACTACTGTCTTATAAAATTAAATTCCTACCATAGGAATTTACTTGAAGTAGCAAAATTTTGATGCATGTTTATGAATGTATGGTTCTCATAGTCCATATTTTGATATTACACAATGCTTACAGAATTTTTTAATCCATTTCATAATGCATGCATCATTGGGATGAATCTGGATTAAATTCTGTAATAACCTTTTCGTGTTTAAATGGCAAAACAGAGTTAGATGACATTTCGTATAAAAGTGACTTTTATAGGTCTTGGAATAACATAAAAGATAATATTTTCAATTTAGGTTTGAGGAGTACATCAACCGATCTCTTTTTATGAAAACGTCGAGAACACCGTGCTGTTGGAAACGACTTTAAATTCTTAAAAGTGCTGACGCTATACGGGGGGTTAAACTCATTTGTTTTTTCTTGTAGCTACTTTATCAGCTAATAAAACATTAATGTTACTATTAACACGTCAATCGAGTAATTATTTTTAGTTCACACTGATTACTCTGTAATGACGTAATAACGGCTCTTTTGTAAAGTGTGAGCATATAGAGAGGAATTGTGCGTGTGTGGTGACCCGTATCAGCCCTAAGTGCATAGATAGGTACGTTTTGAACAGACACAAAGCGATAAGGTATCGTGAGACAAAGAACCCATTAAGTGGTTCGCTCTACAAGTGACGTGACATTTCCTTCGATATCCGCCATCGCGTCCTGCTCACCTCTAGGGTCACTAAATCATTATCGGGCTTCCGTTTCGACCGCTTGACAAATAAATAACCCTTTCCTGTGCGATAGAATTGAAGATCTCGTGAAGATGTCGCGACCTTTATTCGATTGTTCACTACGCTATCACCATCCCGTCACAAGTCCATAGCATAGACGAACATAGGCCTCCCCATAGATTGCCAAAAAACGGCCCTGAGCTACCTGAATACGTCGAATTACTTATGTCTTATTCTGTCTATCGGGTTTCACACACGAGAACCTTTATTTGCCATCGATTGTCAGTTCTTTAAGCTATATGGCCAGCCTATTACCATATAAGCTTATTATTGATCCGTGGAGCTATGTCGGTTACTCTGGTTCTACTATACAGATCTTCATTAAGAATTCTATAACGCCGAGAAACTTCGAAGATTCCTCTCTATAACTGAACGACCTTAAGCTACCTAATACAGTCAACAGCGTAGGACCATCATTAATGTTCCGCAAGTCATAACTGGCAACACGCACTGGTTGTACATTTTTGTCTAACAGCTCTTGGTTAACAAGATTCATCACATTTCCTGAAACGCTGTCTGGTCGAGTTTAATTCGCCAGTTGACTTCTCGGTCGAAGTTAGACTTAGTTATTTGGATATTTTGTCCAGTTATACGTACTCGTCAATAACTTCGAATGTAGTGTTCCCAAAAACTACCGGTATAAGTGTAACATGGACGTTAGACATGATTATTATCTTGTCCATATGAATATGGACTTAAACTTTCTGCCACTTATCTGCGTTTGCATTGTCTGCGTAGGCATTTTAGCATCGTATCGTCGTCCTTCGAGAATTCTGCAATTTTGACACGAATTTGAAATCGGTAGTAAGTGATGTATTTGCCACATACTTTCCAGTCCCAGCTGGAAAACGTCTTTCAATATAGCAGTAAAGATTTTGAGGAATGTAATATCACGTTGTCCTACTTCTCTATGCAGTGGGATAGGTTTCTGGTTTTAGTTTTGATACTCTGGTTAAGGTAGTCCGTACTCTGGTAGCTATTGTAAGCTTATCGTACAAACATATTACTACCTCGATATATCGACAGTCAATCTGGCAAGATTATACTCTCCAGTCTTCTGTATATCCTGCGGAAGGGTCTATGATACTAAAACCATAACCCGCAACTTAGGCAATGGCAACCGGCTTGTTCGGAAGGCAGGAAAAGTCTAAGTCAGCGTTCAAGACAATACATAATAACTCACGAAAACAGCACGTAGCCGCGGCTCAGTATGAAAATCAGTCTGTATTTCTTCAATCAATTAAATCAAGATGGTAAAACCGACCTTTCTTGAAGAACATAACTACTACACTTCTGTACCACGTTTACGGCGTAGCACCGCTGTATAGGACGGAATTAGTTTCAGAAGGACTTTAAGTACTGTTTTCAACTGACTTCAAAAAGCAGGAGGTTCTCAATTTGACTGTTTTCTTTGTGTTACCTCATAAATTTTTCTATTTGATTCGATTTTGCAGATTCTTTATTTTATTTGAAAGCTGTGGTGCTTCTCATGTGGTCCCACGTGAATTTGATCAAGATCTGACCAGTAGTTTTTGTGTTATCCTTAATAATGTGTATTTAGTTAACTTGGAGTACATTAATTTTTTTATAGAATAGATTTTCTCACTTTATTTATATTGTAGTAGGTTGTACAAAATATTTAATTTTACCACCTGTTGAAGCTCTGGTATAAAATCCCATCCTCCTCGTCCGACCTTTAGCCGTTCCAAAAATTGCTGGCGAACTATTCCTCCAATCTTGCTTAGACTAAAGTCCGTGATATCATCGTATTGATATCGGATAATAAATTAATTCTCGTTAATTATTATAAGAATCAAAGGATACAAAAGCTATATTTACAACAATAATTAACTCTTACGCAATGCGTGGAAAACATTTTTAAGAAGATTTGCAAGCAACATGCGACAAACGTATAAGAACACTTAAAACACTAGGTAAGCAAACTCCACCCAGTCAGTAATTCATTCTTACGGTGATGTCCATAAGCTTTAATAACAAAATCACAACTTTTAAACTAAGTTTGTATAGAAAAGGTTTATTATAATATCAACGAATTTATGGATAATAATAACCCCTGGGAATGAGCTGATCGCTAACAAGCTATTTCTAAATTGTTTTGTGTTAAAATTTAAATTTAAAATAAAATATAGAAAGTCTGTCTTAAATAATTTAAAACAATATACATAGCATCCTAGTGACTGAAACCAATCACAATTCCCAACGAAAACCAAGCTCGCGAAAGCAGGAAGATTAGAGCGTTTAAAACAGTGGCGGTATCCCATTCAATTCAAAAAGCGACGTCGAGGGTTGGAGCGGAAGGGCCGTTCCGCGTCGGCGCGCACACCGGAAATGCATCCGGGACGTGGCGCGCCGCAGCGCCGCACAATGAAACCTCCCCTTTCCTAATCCCGAAACAACGCGCTCCCACGTCATTTTGTTTCTGTGCAGCTTCTGATAACAGCTATCGTATAGTTAGCGCGTCAGAGTGGTAGGTAGACTGGAGTGGACAAGAGAGTTGGTTGAAGAAACAGGTGAACTTTAGACATTTAAAACAAGAATAATTTGGTTAATAAACATTCTTGTTATATTTAAAATTCTTTTGAAATGTCTATCATGTGTAGTAAAATTACTAATTATTTGAAAAATATAAATAGCAGATTATATCTACTATATCCTATACCTATATCGTCCTATTGGTGTCGCAAGAGTCGAAGAGGGAAATGTAACAGTAGATGGGCAGCAGCATCTTTTTTATATCAAGAGTCACCCCCCCCCTCACCCCTAAAAACCTGCCGACTAACAGACGAAGCTCTAGCGATTGTACAATTGCGAAAAGTACATCTAGGAACGCTGAACCTAATTTTATACTCTTGATTGAGAACTGCATTACCAGTGTGATTATATCGGTAATGCGCTCTAGCTCTAAAAATCATTAGCTCGCCTAGCCAGCGCAGCGTTGAGCTTCAAGGAATGCTTACCAGCTTGCGCATTCTTAAAAAGATTAAGATGGATGTCGGATGTAAATTAAGGGCATAGTTTTAATGTAGTGGAAGGTTATTTAAACAAGAAAATTATAGGTTCAAATTAATTTGAAACCTATACTTGTATACTCGTAAATTCAAACTTTGGAAGATATACGCATTATTACGGCAAAAATAAACTTTTATTTGAAATTAGTTTGTTACACTGAACTCACGGACTGAGCCGACATAATTTCCTTTTATAAAACTTATACAAAGACATGTGCATATTTATACTCAAACATGATGCGCCCCGTGTCGAGTACCTAATCCTAAATAAGCAATTCCTAGAATGTGACTGGCTATCTCTTAGTGTTTTTCGGAACTGTGCCCTTGTCTTTATTAATAAAGTTCATGGTAAATTACATGTCAAACTCATAAAGACAGGACAAAGGACAAATGTGGTACTACTTGTATCTGGTAACATGACTCGCTTTCTGGACATAAGGTATTATATATATTATATTAAAATCCAAGACACATCTGAATACGGACTTACAAAAATAAAACAATGTTTGTATGTTAGTTTATTTCCTAAAGGAAATTTGACAAAATCACCCAGAAAGCAACACAAAATTTTAATTTACGACTTTTCAGTCTTAATATAAGGAATAAAAATTGTGTATTTTTTCAATTATCTGGGATAATCAGAATCTTTTTTTTACTCGTACACTTAAATACTGATATAGAAAAAGTTTTAAATAATGAGATGAAAATGTATAGTGTGATAATTAATCCATATTCTATACGTTTGTACTTTTACATAATATGTAGGTACTGAGAAGCGTAGAGATGTCTTAGATAAATATTTTTTCTTTTACCAAACCTGACATTTATAAGATCTACGACATCTACGTATAATAAGGACCTCTGCCGAAGAAATTCAGCAATTTATATGGTGTGTTTGTAAATTTTACCGAATTTGCAAAAATTTATTGATTTGTCATTTTAATTGGCATTATTAAACCCGCAAGTAAAATATTGTTTTCTTAACTCTCCTTTTATCTTTTTATTGAATAAACAAAGAATTATATTTGAAGTGAATACATATAATAGTAGTCAGGAGTGTGTTTTGTTGATGCTTGATACTGATTTTTTTACATGCTCAATCAAATAGTTAGTTTTTCTTGAGGTGTTATTGCTTGTAATAAATTACATATTTGTGTCAGAAATATTTTTCAAAGTTGTGAAATTTAAATGTAATAAAATAAATAGAATACAAATGATAATGCACGTACAAAAATGAGTCAACACAACAAACGTTCGAGTTTTACCTAATAGCAGAGCCATCAATGAAACAGAAGTCTACAATATCATTCATGAATAAACGCGTACCTGATAAGGCAACTGCCTACGCCACCTAATAAAGTATTCATCGCACTATCGAAAGCAACATGAAACTTAAGCAAAGTTGACACCCAGCAGTTCTCATAATTGTAAATATAACCAGCCAGATATGGTTATGTACTAAATACCAAAGAGCCAAGCGAGGGGAAACAACCTGTACGTACTCGTGTATAGTACTCGCAGTAATTATTCTTAATTTCAACCTAACGGCCGTTAATTTTTACTCATTCACAACTGGACGAGCCTTGACCCAGTAAATTTGTTTGCTCCCTAAATACGCAAGCAATCGCCCCCGTCCTATAGATAATACCGGAAGCCTGTCCGGATATTCAACAAAGCGACCGTTATTCCGGTCAAAGGACCACACTATTCTATATACGTATGAACGGTTACAAAAAATATGAACCATATTTTATGACTACCGTGATTTAAATCACCTACAATGGGTAATATTTTTTTTACAAAAACTAAAATAAAGTAACAGGCATGCATAAACGTCTCACAACAGACGAAAATCCACCTAGAAGGCCCACTATGTGTAGCCAAACTTTCTTAGAAATGCAGGTTTCCTTAGATCATGTTCTTTCAACGCCGAGTAGGTGGTAAAATCACAATTAACAATTACAGTGGTGCCAACGGAGATCGAACGCAATATGCTTGCGTACTATAATAGTTTACGGCGAGTGGTTATCCCCTGAGCTACCGTCGCGGAATTTCACAAAACCTTAGCAAACGTATACGCTTAGCTATTACCACAGAAAACTGCTTGTTATAGTTTTAATATTAATTTTACCCACTTAAGCGTCCTCTCCATGGTGGAAGTGCGAAATATCTCTTCTTGGTCGAGTGACAACACGCAGTATATGTCGCGGTGGCACGCCGCGCCATTGTTACGAGCTGGCAAGTTTTTGGCTTCGCCTGCAATAAATAAGTACCTTGGTTATGGTGCTGTTGGCATATATACGTCACCTAAAGGTTAGTGTGGTGCCCAAACACATGGACCCCTTGGACTCAAATAAGTACTACCACCAATAAATAATGACAACGTAAAATATAATCAAACCTATGTGTTGTACTTCTATCACGTTAAAAAAATACTCAAAACCATTAAAGTATATTACGTGCCAAAATGTGTACACATATCAATTTAATACACAAAACAACCAAAATCTGCAAAACTGCGAACTTACCCGTTACAATCACTTATTAGTACTTTTAACTCTGGTTTCAAAAAAATCTGTGCCTTAATATTTACGAGGGTGGATTGAAAAGTACTCGGCCTAACCAAGAAAATAAACACATACTAAATCAGTTATATTTTTATTTTTC